>JANPWX010019815.1:785787-814502 GCA_024734555.1 Trochalopteron elliotii
CACTCTTGACACAAACGCTCTTCCATTTCCGCGCCCCCTCGGCCGGGGGCTCCGCACTCCGCCGGGACCGGCGGCACTGGACCGCAGAAACGGGAGTCTTGCCCCTTCACTAGCCATGCTGCGTCTTTCCCCGAGGTTTCTGTCTCGTCCATTGCCTGCCATGCACTTCGCGTGGTAGTTTCGTAAATCGAAGTGCGTTTTGCTCACGAGTGGTGTGCAATAACCCGGGGTAGATCACACGTTTCCCAAGAAGTTCCTCAGGAGGAAAACGCCTGAGTTGTGCCTGATCGGGGCTCTGACTTGAGCAAAGGTCTCACACTCCCAATTACTTCAACATAAAGCAAACACACAGGGCAAGAACTCCTGTCTCTGCATAGCTTCTAGGGTAAGGAGGCACAGTAGGCAAGCAACAGTAAAAACACAAACAGCAAGATTCTGTCTTGCAAGAGCTCGCTCAAGAACTCAGATTTTTCACTTTTAAATGAAACCCCCATCTACTGCCTAAATTCCTCCCTACTTCACGAGTGGGCCAACCTGACAATTCATCTGTTTTCTCTGGGCTATGAAGTCATAAAGATGTCAGAGAGTGGGGAACCTTCAGCCTGACTGGGTGTCCCTACCTAGGCACTGAGCACTCTCCCAGGAGAGATGAGTATCTTCTAATCTTCTGTGAGAGCTGTATATTGCAGTGGCTGTCTTTTGCCTTAGGTGCATCCCTGAGAGGAAGCACTATTATTGCAGTGCTCTGCCACAAAGGAACTGATTACAGCCAGAACAGCTCCCTTTCACTCTCAAGCTGAAAAAAAAAAGCACTTCTTGCTGCCCCTCCTGCCCTGTGCCATCCTCCACCCCCCTCTGCATCTGTGGCCTCCACTGAACTTCCTGCATGGGCTCAATGTCTGTCTTGAGTTGAACTGGGAAACTCAAACTAAACCTAACATTTGCTGATACTTGGCTCCAGGAGGTTCTCATCAGCCCATTTCTCCAGCTTGTGCCTCTAAAGACCAGCCCTCTTCTCCAGTGTATCTGACATCCCCCTCAGTCTGGGGGCATCTGCAAACTTGTGAGAACACCCTCTGTCCCATCATACAGGTCATTAGTAAAGACATAACACACTTTTGACAACAGTGTCAGTATTTCAGAGAGACATGACTAGTAACCAGTACCATGCTAGACTTTGTTTTGCTTTCCAAAACAGTTGGACCCCAAGCTCTTGCCAATTTTGCAAGCATGTTTTAGGCCAATCATCCAGTGCATATCTTTCCCATGCTCACTTGGCAGTTTTTACTGTATATGAAGTCTAATCTAAAACCTACAGTGCGGGTGGACAGCTTTGACCAGTGGCACATTACAGTCGGGTATATGGGTACCTGAACACACAGTACAAGAAGAAATCTCCTGCCTCTTCCCCAGTACATGCACTTCAGTATCAGGCTCCTGAATAAGTCCTTAGCAAAGAAAATGAAAGGAAAAAACAATGAACAATTTTAAAAAATTTGAAGAGAATACTGATTGCTTCAATGCATCCCTAATTTGAGTAGTGCCTAACAAAGAGGTCTGATTTGCACTGAAATCTCTGATTGGAACTCAGATATTTCTAGACAGTACAGCTTGCTGATAATTTTTGGCTTTCTGAAAAGCGATGCATTGAAAACTTCCCTTTGTATCATTTTAATCTCTCCCTGAGCAGGCAGACCATCCTAACTGACCACTGGCCAATGACTTCAATTCACCTTTATTATGTGATCAGACTCCTTGATTTTAATATCCAGTTTCTCATACAAACTCCCATATCTCACCCTGTCATTTTAATAACAGAACAAATGTTTACACTTAAGTATTTAACAACAGCAGGAAGTGACAAGCAGATCCTGACAAAGCCTCTTGCATCTTAAGGGTTTTATGAAGAACTGTCAAGGCTTCTGCGTCATTAAATAGATTTATGCTTAGAACAAGTTTGAAACTTCAAAACGCTGTGTAACTCATGTAAGTGTGTGCTGACAGCATAGATTAGACAAACTCCAGACAAAGACATGCATCAAACTTCCATTTCTATGTATCAGTCCTGCTACACAGAGGAATGTCTGTAATTTCGTAGCAGCTCCTTGTAATTCAGCCATCACCAAAGATTGTCCAGTCACCCTCACAACAAGATGTGTCAGCACTGGTAGATTGCAGGACTTTCATTCCTTCTGCCCTTTTGCCCTCTATGGGAAACTTATGTAGGGGCAAAACAGAAAAAGCAGAAGTTGAGCAGGTGCTGTCTTGTGTCTCTCTGTAAGCCTGCTCTTGGTGACAGTAGCTTTGAATGCTGTAGCAGCAGCAGTGAGAATTCTTGCCATGCAGTATCCTGACTCAGACAAACTGCCTAGTCCTTATGGACTGCTGCTTTCAGTGAAAGGGGAAAATATGCTGATGCTGAGAGATGCTCAGTCTGGAAGGACTGAACTATCACCCCATTCAACATCCTTCAGGCTGAAATTTTTCCATTCTCCTAAAGAACACTTAATCCCTAAGATCTGGATTATTTGCCTCTTTTGTTATCCACTGTGTGCTCACTGCTATCTTCATCAGAGCTACAAAAAGTAGGAAGAAGAACCATCAGATCATCTTCACACCTACCACAAAAAAAAAAAAAAAAAAAAAAAAAAAAAAAAAAAAAAAAAAAAAAAAAAAGGAGGTTTAATTTGAACTCTATGTGGTTAAAATTGGGCAGTGTTGGGATGCAAAATACGTGAAGCACAAAACTATGGGGGTTTTTTTCAGATGCTCTCATGAGAGTGAAGCAGCCACATCAGTTATCAATTACAGCAAAAGTTCAAAGCAGCACAAAAGCAGAGACTTCCTTAGGTTATGGGAGACAGTGCTCAGAGTCCCTGTGCAGCAAACGTGTGCCATGCTGTCACTGTTTTAGGTGGGAACACAAAAGTAAATGTAGTTTGTGTATGCAGGTAAACGTGTGTGTGTGTGTGTGTGAGCCCCATGTGTGTGTGCACCCATGTATGCAAAATAGCTAAGAGAAAAAAGGAGAAGCATCCAGTTTTCCCTAGAGAAAACTCAGTATTCACACTATGTGAAGCCTTCCAAGCCCTAGCAATACAGGGATGAAGCAAGAAACACATTAATTCTTCTTTTTGAACTCTTCTACTGCAACTGAATGATAGTAGCCAAGATGGCCATACTACAGAAAGAATATCTGGGGAAGGCTGAAGATCAGCCTTGCACAGAAGGTCTTAGAATTGCTTTTGTACCTTTTTCAGCACATTTGCTAATAGGAGATTCTGAATCAGCTGTTCTGTAGAAACACAGAAGTGATAAAAATTAGTCACTTGTGAACTTGGGTAGCCATGTCAAGATAAACCTTTTAAAATAATCATTCTGAGATCTATTTTAACTGAAGCTTTGGGGCCAAAATGTTTGCTTTGATAAGGTATCCCACAATCTTACTCCTCTACCAGTAAGGGATTTTTCTAACTTCCAGCCTAAATACATACTTGGTGCAAAAACAACTAATAAAATCTGGCTGATACAATTCTGCATCTGAAATAACACTATTCTCCTCTCTTCCTGCTCCACAGTGCTTATGAGCAACAATGCTGTCTCCAGGTTCATCCTTAGGGGGCAAAAAAAGACAAGATTTTTTGACCTCCTCTTCTAACAGGGAGCATTCCCCCATTTTACCAATTGCCCTACCATGTTTCCTCACACTGATCCATTATTGGTCTGATGGCTTTTCAAACATGCACCATTTCAACCCCAGTGACTGGTGGCCAAGACCCCCTTCTGGCCCAGTGACTGGCACTGACACCCCACTCACTTTGGCAGCTACCACTACAGGTCTGGGGCACCAAAACCCTTGGTCCAACCCCAGTTGCTGTTACCAAATTCATCACCCCAGTTCACTCAGTAGTTGGCACTTAGTCCTTGCAGCAGTCATGCATGTGAGATAGAGACCATGACTATGAAGTTAGATAAGAAAGGATGTAAGAAGGAGGTAGAACAGATTGTAGTAATTAGATGCCAGTCTCAGTCAGACCAACATAATGACCAGTCTCATCTTACAGGCAACTAGCTCCTCCTACACCCTTTTCTGTCTGACCTTCTCCCATCCTTGAATCCTCAGCAACCACCAAGTCTCACCAGCCTCTCCAGCATCCTGCATCCTTGAGTTTGCATCCTTACAGTTGCCCTACCGTGCCTCTGAATTTATTGCTATCCCGTCAACCACTGAGATTAGCCAGGTTTGTTTCTCATCTTTATCACAGTTACATTTCTCTGTCATTTTTGTGTTTCTGCCTATCTTGTTCATGGGTTTCCTTTTTCCCTTAGTATCCCATATGACAAGGTGATTGACCAGCCAGTCACAGGTTAGTCACAGGTTCTAACTACAGACTTCTTACCTTTCCAAGATTTGGTGTTTTCTTTCTTAGTCTGTAACACACACAAGATAATTTAAAATCAGGGACGAATTGAGGTATTATAGAAGGAGTTCCCATAGTTAAACAAAGGGATTAGAAGGGAGGCAACAATGGGAAAGGCATCAGGAGTACAATTTGTTGCTGATGTAGCCTGAAAAGACTTACATTTGGAATTACTGAAATGAAAATTGTCAAAATAGTTCAACATATTTTCATATAAATTTTGTCATCATTTGGGGTGTTTTTTTCATTCTGGTCCAGAGCAGAAATCTACAAGTTTTTACTGACAACTGTAGGTTGAGTTTTTCAACCAGCTGTATTTACTTTAGTGCTTTATGGCTTATTACTTCATTGTTAATATATTTATTATTTATTACTTTATTCCTATAACCTACTTTACTTTATTATTATTACTTTATTACAGTATTTAGCTTTTTCATTTTACACTACAACTTGGAATAGTCTAGGAAGAGACATAAAAAAGGAAGAGACAGATACAAAAAATAAAAATTCAAAGACTACCCCTAGAGAAAAAAATCTAACCAAGAGTTTGTCTGAATCAACTTCTTAAGAGCAGTTCACTAAGTGTTTCTGTTGTAGTCTGTATTCTTTCTTTTGGAGGATTATTTTGAGTGCAGAATTGACTTTGAAATGTTCCATGGAATTTTTTCAAAACATGAATTCCCTGCAATACACTCTAAGAAAAACACACAGCAGGCTGTGGTTCATTAGAATTATGCCAAAGGCCCATGCCAAAATATTTGCAGAAACTTAATGGTTTCTTGGATCTCAGTTTGAAACGTGTAGAGCAGTAACAAGTATAAAAAAATTATGCTTGCAGAGCACAGAGCTACGTTTGTAATCTTCTTCAACAGGCTGCATAGATCTGTTACAAAAATAACAGCAAGAATTTTGTTCGAGGGCTGTTTTGCTGGCTGGTGGCTCAGTTTATTTGTTTGGATTGGGCTGGGTTGGCTCTGGGGATTTTTGTTGTTTTTTGTCCCTGGGATTACTGGGATCTGTTTGCTTTGCCAGAGACAAGATTAAACTGGTAATGTTCATCTTTGGCAAGTGCTAGTGGCCCAATGGTGTTGTTGTTTGCCAAAACAATTAGTTTGACTTAGCTTGAGCTTTGAGATGGCAGCACAAGTGGTTATGAATGCGTTACCAGTAGACAGGAGATGGCACAGCTGAAATGTGTGTGGCCTTATATCTCCCTCTGGTGGCTCGATCTCAAACCCTTAGCCGGTTCCTGCTGCCCCTGAGCTGGTAGAGAAAGCCTACCTGCTCAGCCAAGACCACTGCATCCATTCACTAACACTGAGGGTTCAACCCTGGTAGCATCTTTATCCCAGGTGCCTTGGAAAGTGTTGACAGTTGAGAGTTTTGACTGCTTGGAGCCGCGGGTCTCAAGTGAGGTCCCTTGCAGAGCAATCAGCAGTCTACACGTGTATATTTCTATACCCCCTCTAAAAGTCATCCACTGGACACAAATCCTAGAAGATTCAGGTTCTAAAATTGTCCATTTTTGGAGCTCCAATCCAAGGATTTTTGCTTGCCTTGACAAAGACACTTTATTTGCTTGGTCCATGATGCACAGGCTGTTACTCAAACAAATTACAGAAGAAAATACGACATCAGGAGTCATTTCTCCTTAGCATGATGTGTTTTCCTTTCCCATAACAAAATAAAAGAAAAAATCCTTTTCAAATGTAATATTTTATGCTACTGAAAGAGACAACATGCTAGTATTTATTATTTTGCAACAGAGAAACAGACACACATCCTATTTTGATAGATGCTGCAAAATGAAGGTTCATTTTTTGAGGATCTGAAGTTATCCCCACCTTTCCTGTACAGTGATATGACTGTAAGAATACTGTGTTGTAGAAGTGCAGTTTCAAAGTATCTGTTCTGGTTTTGAAGTTTTGCAGCAGTTTGGACCTGCTTATCACTTTTCAAAGAGACTGATGTAGAACAGGCAAAAATGGAAACTCCTGCTCATTTCAGGTCTGAGTGTGAATATGATACCATGGTAGAACACAGTCTTCCAAAAGTGTCCTTCGGGATGCAGCACATATTGCAATGGCACTAAAATAAAAAATTTAAAAAAAGAAAAAGCTTGTCTTGTTAATTTTGCTGGAGGGGGAAATGCATAAACCTCAGTAATAAATCCATAAACCAAACAATAAACACAAGAATCTTCTCAAGATTTTTCTCAAGTTTTCACAAGACTTGTGACAACACTAAATATTCTCTTCTCCCCATGCAACTCAGTTCAGCAACAGATTATCCCCTTGTTTATTTTCCTGCAAAAGGAGGAAAAGAGCAATTTCACACGTTTAACCCATACACAGGAGCTGGTCATTTATTATAGATTGTTAGCACTGAATTCAACTTAGAAAAGATGGATGTGTCCTTAAAAGAACCCAAAAGACCCCCAAAAGACCCCTAAAACCCAAAAGACCCCCCAAACCTCCACCAAACAACAAACAAAAAAATAGCCAAAAAACCTCCCTCCAACAAGCATATTTGGAAGATGCCAAGATCATTACTTTAATTTCTTGTTGAGATGCTTCAGCAAGAGAAAAAGCAGAGAAAAGACACTTCTGAAAAAAAAAAAAGAGGCTTTTTCTACTAGTTTCGTCAAAGGCAAATTTCTAATGACTAGGCACCAGTAGAGGAGAAAAGAAGCAAAGTTGACCTTGTTGTGTGCAACTGAAGGAGCAACTGGAAAAGGCAACCTGTCACAATCCTTTTGTTGGCTATAAAATCAGTTAGAGGAACCAAACCCACTATCTTTTTGCTTGAATATGGTACTAAGAAGAAAATCTATCCTATTTACTTGTGTTTGCATGAGTTTATACAACTCAATTTTTCAAAGTTTGTTCCTAGTATGTTTGGGGCTTTTTTTCATAAAGCCCTCTTGGCAAGTAAACTCTATGTGGCTTCCTATACATCAAGATTTGGATTCACTGCCCACCAATATGCATGTTTGACTCTAGAGTGGTTTCCCTCTGACTACTTTGAAGCAGAGAAATGCACCCATGCTGCTAGCCTTTATGTTGTAAAAACTCTTCTTCCCCTGCAGAAAGAATCTAAATATAAATAAGAGTGCAAGTGTCTGGAAAACAGAAATGTAATTATTTTCAGTTACATTAAAATCCCCTGATACAGGTAAAATGCAGAAGCATTCTTTTTTAAGTGTGAATCTGTCACATTCTTTGAAACTAAAACAACATTGGTTTATAATGGGACTGAGAGTGCTTTATACAACAGGAGTCAAATTCACAGCTGGGCATGGTTCTTGCATGCATCAGCAAAGACTTGCATCAGGCCCCTAAGGACTTCAATGGAACTCAGTTGGAATGCTCACATGATTCTGTGCAGAGCCTTAAACCTCATACAATGCTTGAGAAAACTGCATTATATTCTTGAAAAAAATATATTATAAACTAGTCTAAGATCTGTGTTGTCTGAAATTTTCATGCCTGTCAGGTTCTATTTTGATATCACTTGCCTACGTTCAGACAGCATGTGACTTTGTGATAAGCATGTGACTTGTCATTCTGTCTTTCTGCCTCTTTCGAGGCTCAACTGAAAAATTAGTCTCAGCTAACTATATTGCTTGACCTATACAAGCAGAATTTAAGGGAAACAGCACAATACTTTCTGCACTTTTAGTAATCAAAAAAGTTCAAAGACTTCATATTTTATAAATATTCATTTTATTTTCTCATTTAGAAGACAAAGTGTCCTTCTCAAACAGAAGAATCCATGTTTAAGGACAAAAAACAGTAAAGTGGAATGATCAGCCTACCAGTATACAAAAGGACAAAAACTTAAAAGCATTTGTGCTCTATCTTGTTCTAGTAGACTAACTAGCTAAAGGGCCAGGTGTCTACTTAACAACAGTCCACATGAACAGGAAATAAGTCAGAATGTTGTGCTTCTGTTGCGGATCCCAGTCTAGCATGATGTACTTTAAGGCTAAATACAATCCTACTGAAGTAAAAATGGTACAGAGTTTAATGAATTAACTGCTTCACTGGGCCTGGAAGGCACAAAGTAGGCAGCTGCCACAGAGAACTTCCTGGTATGCAGAACTCTCTCTTGGTTTTAGCACTCTCTTGGTCTTTGAGACATCCTGGGCAAGCTAACACATCTCAAGTGAAGCACTGCCTTCTTCATATCCTCCCCTGTCTTCCCTTGGTGGTCCCAGGGGTTTCAGTGAAGGACAGAGGGGAACAGCACTGAACCACAGGTTCCAAGCCATATACTCCTGCAACAAGACAGTTCATGCTACTGAGAAGTGAGAAGAGAGCTGAGGACAGGACATGGGATCAGAAGATGAATACTGCTGCTAGTTTGTTTGTTTGTTTTTCAGATTAGGAAGGCCTATTAAGAACAGGCAACTTCTAGGGAAAGTTGAAGTGAGTGGATAGGGAAACATGTATCTCTGTGCTCTTAAAGAACAGTCCTTTTATAGTATGTAGTGGAAGGAAAACTGTGCAGGGCTGTAAAACTTCGCTAGCAGCAAGCATGAAGAGCAGTGTGTTTTTGTGTCAATTTGTTCTGCCTACTGGACTTAGAAGTCCACCACACTGCGCTTAGAGCTCTGCCTCACTGCAGATTTACCCCACAGCTATGCTGCACCAAGCAGTGATCTTCACCAATTTAAGACTACCCATGCTGCATGCTCTGAACTAGCAGCAAGGGGTAGTTTTCCTCCTCTGTGTACTGGGTCCAGTTGGGGGGGAGTTAATTTTCTTCATAGCAGCCCAAATGGTGCTGTGTTTTACATTTGTGTTGAAAATAGCTAATAACAAAATCCACAATGTTTTAGCTGTTGCTGGATAGTGCTTGCTCATCAACTGCTTCTCACTCTGTTTTCTCCCAGGGCATAATCTAGGATGGGGAGAGCTGGGACAGCTGACCTGAACTGACTGGAGAGATACTTCATAATACATAGCATCATGCTCTGCAAGAAAACCAGAAGAGGCAAGTTTTGTTGTAAGTAGCTACTCTTGGAGGTAGGCTGGACACACTCTGCTGCTGGGCAGGTCTGGAATTGCTTTGGCATCACTTGCTTTTTTTCCACAATTTTCTTCTTTACTGACTAATCTGTCTTCACTTTGACCCATAACTACTTTTTTGGTTTGGTTTGGTTTCCACTTTTTTTCTCCCATCCCACTGGGAGGTTGGAGTGAGAAGTGACTGGAAGGGAGCTTAGCTGCTGCCCAGGATAAACCCACCAAACCACAAAAGCAGGTGGTATTGGCTGTTCGATGAGTTTGCCAGCAGCAGAGTGCCTCTTGCAGAGGGAGCTGTTAATTCCCTGAGCAGGTTCAGTGGAAACAAAACCAGGAGGATGGAAGTGTGCAGGACAAAGAATTGAGCTGCTCATACCTGGGACGCAAGAGGACATCTAGGGAAGGACAGAGAGCAGCAATTCCTCACCCATTAGTATTTCATCAAGTGGTTGTAATGTAAGTGTAGGTCTGGGGTAGTATGTGACATATCACATATTTGCTAAAAAAGCCAGAGTGTGAGCCAGCTACCTAAAGCTCTGCTGACATCTGGTGCTGAACAGAAAATGAGTTTTTCAGTGCAATAAAGTTCTCCACTTTGAAACACTATCTTATGGGACAGAAGTTGCATTTCTTCAGTCTGTCTACCAAAACAGCAGTTCTTCCACACAGCCTGCTTAGCATACTCACATGTATAGAGAGTCTCAATTCAGACAAAGTCTCTTTAGGAATATTTGAAATGAACAATGAAGTAGAAACTGAAACCCACATATTAATTAGTGGTAACATCACATTTTTGTCAAGATTTGAATCCCTCATGGAGCATAGAGGTGAGTTTTTAATCAATGATCACCTTAATTGGCATAGATTTTGTGTCTTGCAATATACTTCTTGGCAGAATTGATTAAAACAAACAAAAAAAATTAAGCATTTCTTCAAAATCTGACGTACTTTAGCTTCCAGGTTTATTTAAAAAGGAGTCTAAATTTGAGTACAGAATTTTCTGTGGATTTAAAGTCCAATATTTCTTTCAACTGACCTTAAATTATTTTTCATAAAATTTGTTATTTTTACTGAGAAACCTGTTCTTAGCAGTATTAAAAGATTTGTCCCATCTTTGTCTATGCTTACCAAACCTTTGCTTATAATGCAGTGTCCTATAAAGAAAATGTTAAAAAGAACTCTCTTTTCAGTTATGCAAGGAGCTAGTGTAGGAAACAGCACAGTACATACATCAGGAGTTGTTCATTAAAGAATTTTTGTGGGCTTAGGCCTATTCTTCAAATGTTTAAAAGCAGTGAAGGAGATTTTTTCCTTTTTGCAAATTGTCTCTTGCAAATAATTAATTATCAGTTATACTGAATATTATAATTCATCATTTACTGGGCAAACAGTGGTCTATCTAGTATCTTCTTGCCAGCATCCAGGAACATATGCTTGGGATAAAATAAAAATTGCTATAGATGAATATTCCCATCAGTATCCACTCTCAAATGCCAGCTGTCAATGGTTTAGGAGCTAAGACTAACCCTAAAACTAAAACCTATTCCACTTTGTTTAGTAAGTCTAGCAGCTCAACTAATTCAGCCTATTCATTTTTATCTTTTTTACACGTTTGTCCAACCTGATCACCAATGACAAGGAGTTTCATAGTTTGTCTGTACATATTTATCTTCCACAAAAATAAGAGAGTTTTAAGAGTAATGCTATATATTTTCAGAGCCACAGAACCATCATCTCCAATAACTAGGGTTGGATAAGGGTTTCTAGGTAATGTTTTTTGAAAAAAACAGCATCAAGTATTTTAATTTTGCGAGTGATTTAATTGGAAATCATATTTCCCTTTCAAATTTGATGCTCTGCCCATTTCTGTAGGTCTCAACATACCAATTGCCAGGAACAGATCTCAAAATTAATTGTAAATTATTATTAGGCTTTTTTAAATTCCAGTTTTGTGAGAGAAGGCAAAACTATTTCTAAAGATGTTTTCCCTTGTACTACTCCTGCAAATTTTCAGGGTGCATGAAATCGATTAAATGTATCCGTTCCCAAGAAACATTACTGGAATGTTTCCATGCTCCCAGAAAATGGTCATATTTTTCCCTTTTCCAAGAAAAAAGCTATCTGCTTTCAGGTCGCTGAAGCCTAATGTAGTTCAAAACCACTCAGGAGGAAATAATCTGAATTCAAATTAAATAGTCTGAAACAAAAGCTAGCACCATTTCCATGTAGGAAACATGTGCCACATAATACAAAACTGTAAAGTGGACTGGAGTGATATAATCTATCTGAATTTTAAAGTGTTTATGAGAGCCTTCCATGGAAAATCTTTCAGAAAGATACATAGGCATAGAAAGGAAAAGGGAAGTGCTCTGACAGATAAAACTAGTTAGGAAAAGCCATGAGACTGAGCAGCCAGCCCTCAACATGGCAAAACATATCATGTATGCAGACATGGCCTGCAACATAAAGTAGTTATTTAGGTCATGATAGTTAAGGCTGAATTAAGTCTGAATCATTACTTTGAAGTGCAAATGAAAGTGGCAGAGAAAGTATTCTCCCCTGAAGTATATTGCTACTGCTTTAGCTAAAAAAAATGAGCTTCAAGACAATTTACAAATATACCCAGAATTTAATTTATGAAGCCTAATCTTACAAATGGGTCTTTTCAGCTTGTGCCTAGCTTTTATCACCACTTAGCTCAAATAGTGGAATAATCCAGGCTCCTCCCGTACACTCAAATTCACTGAAGTCTTGTTCATGGGCTACTATTGAAGAACTCCCCTCATTTCTGTAGGTTTGTTACTGAAAGGCTTCTTCATTGCAGAAACAGATGCAAAATGTAACTTCAATTAACTGTGCTTTCAAAATGCTTGTCTTTCTTCCATGTTCCTCTGCCTCTCTGCAGTAGGGGCTCTTGTCTTCCAGTCACAGCTGAGTTTCCCTCTAGAAAAAAGAAATCCATATCAGCTCAGAGAGAGGGTTCTGCAGCACAGCCCCAAACTGTACCCACAAGGTCAAAACGCCACCAATGAAAGCATCAAGTTCTTTGAACATTTTCCTAAGTAGAAAAAAATTAGGGATATCCCTGCATGCAATGAAGTATTGTTGCCAGAGCAGTCATTCCTTCCAAGCAGTTGAAGACAAACATAAGGGGCTGCATCTGTTCACAACGGTGGACAAAAGTGGATTAGACTGTTGAAGAGTAGAATTAAGAACAAGGAAAAGGTGTTACTGGGATCACAGAGCAGCTCCAGACCCTGACTGCTGGCCTGATGTACATACAGCATCTGTTCTGGATGCACCTGTAAAGAAGAAAATTTCCATCTGCTGGAAGTCTTAAGAGTATGGAAATTTGATGTAATATATCTGAGGAGGTATGATCAAAAATGTTACCCATTCCAAACAGAAAAATTTCAATGTATAAAAGAAAGATTGAAGTCAGCAGAACAGGCCTTTGATTACAGCTTTGGTACTACTATAAAATACAAGCTATATTTGAAAAGCATATATGAGGAAAAGCTAATATAATGGTAATTCTTTTAAAATGACATGAAGAGGTATAAGAATCTATCCATATCTGTTTTCTTAAAATAAAACCTACACTAAAGGAAGAAGGCAACTCTTTTGGCAACAGAGGGGTCTATTTTGGCTAACACACTTACCTTCACAATTGCAAATGAGTTGTTTGTGTGGAAATAGTATTTTAGCAGAACAATTTAGTTCTGTAATAACCCCCATGATTATGATGAGTCAGTGAAAACCCCCATTTTCACATCTTCCTTCTGTCACTGAAAAAACAAGTTTGTTTTCATGTTGCAAGAATGCTCCAGCAAGCCCCGGAATTTGCTGGTATGGTTGGCATGTATAAATAGAGCATTTTTTAATGTGCCACAGAGAATCTGCAGCTGCTTGCTGAATACAGACAGAAAGCAAATGTTTTGCTCTTGTTACAGATATGCACGCTTGTCCTCCAAGCTTCTCTGCTCTGAATGAATTTCATTGGAGCCAAACCCTCACTTGGTGCATTGTGTTTGCATAATAAGGAGAATGCCTGCTTGGGGTATTTTCTGAAGTTGCTTCATGTTGATGGCTGCTGTGCTTTGAGACCGAGTGAGAAACACAGGCACCTTCTACCTTGTGCACAGTGGCTCATTTTGCAAGCAGTCCTCCAAAAACACATCTTTGACTTACCTGGTGGAAGAATGTGTTCAGTTCCCTTGAACTGTATTTAAACTTTGCAGATTCTCTCTTTAGTCACATACCACATGAACTGCTTAAAAAAATTACTTCATTTTACTCCTCCAGCTTCGACTGATAAAGATCCAATTTTCCTTTCCATTGTGATTCTGTCCCTCCACACTACCCTCTCCTTGAGTGGTAGAAGAGGACCTAAGAATTACACCTAAATGCCTTGCTTCAGACATGAGTCATTGTTTCATTGTTGCATGAATACACCTATTCTTAGACTTAAAATAGCAAAGAGGACAAGTTGCTTGAGTCACCATGCCTTGAATTGTCTGAAACTGAAGATTAACAAGAATAAAGCAACATATTGCATTTCAACAAGGCAAAAAGTGAGTTATGTTTGAATATCTATGGTTGATATTAGGAAGTATTTTATCTGCTTTACTTTTGCTAATCAACAACTGATGAGAAGCATGTCCCAGTTTTACATTTTGTCTGAAGATTATGCTGTAAAACAAAAATATATGTATGTATCTTTTACAGCATGAGTTAATCCAGAGGATTATGCACTGTCAGTAAGATGCAAGCAAGATACGTTACTCCAAAGCTATCAGAGCATCAATAAGCTGCTCCCATAAACTTTTTAACATGATAAAACAAAACACAACTCTATATAAAGAACATAAAATGGTTGAGGTTGAAAGAGATCTCTGGAGGTCACTTGGTGCAACCTCCCTTCTCAGGCAGGACTGCCTAAAACAAGCTAACCAAGACTGTGTCCAGATGTCTTTCCAATTTCTCCAAGAAAGGAAAGTTCACAACCAACTCATTAACCTCCTTTGCTGCAAGCGAACATGGCTAGCTCATAGTCAACTTGGAGTCCACCAGAACCATTACTGAAAGGGTTACATTTCTGAAAGAAGAAGTCCACACAGCCATGGGGAAGATGATGAAAGATTCTTTTAACTTTTGCACTGTAGCATATGATCTCTATACTCATGGTTAATGCTTTGTTTTGTCCCCCACAGTGCTTACTACAAATGCCAGAGATCACTGTGGCCTTGTGTTAACTCCCAACACCTGTGACTAGTAAGTCATTTTCCAGCTGATGTTTCCTTATTTACTTTTATTAGTGATTAATATGTACTAGCTGATGATATCTTAGTTTTGAGAATAAGGATTGTCTGTCAGAGCAAAGAATGATAAGAGAAGTGCATTATGACTTGATGACATATTTGAGATGGTCACAAAGAGAAACGATTCATCAGAAGCTCTGGAACCATATTCATATAAGTCTGTGGAAATAATTAGCATATATGCATGTATTCAAAAGTGTGATGAATATGTATTGGTTTCAGGAATATAAGCTGGTCTGATAGGTTCCTTAACATGCATACTTTGAGGAAGATTCCCTATGCAACCAGGACTGCTAAAGTAGTGTTGGCTTTCTGACCTAACAAATTTGTTGGAGAATTTATTTTCCAGTTTTCAGTGACAATCCCCAAATCCTTTTATACTAAGGTTTTTTCTGTCTGGGTGAGCCTCAGCATGTGCTAGTTCCTGGGGTTCTTCATTCCCGGGTGGAGAACTTTATCTTTCCCCACTTTGAACTTCATGAAGTTCCTGTCAGCCCATTTCTTCAATTTGTCAGGGACCCACTGGGAGGCAGAACAACCCCCTGGTGTATCAGCTGTCCTACCAGTTTTGTACCATCACCAAACTTGCTGAGGGCACACTCTGCCCCAACATGCAGACTGCATGAAAATGGACAGGACTGATCCCAGACTTGACCTGTGGGATGAAGCATTAGTTATTGGCCTCCCTGTGTGACTGATCACTAACCTCTGAGCCTGCCTATTCAGTCTGTTTTCAGTCTCAGACTCGATGAGGTTGGCTCATCCAGGCCATAACTTATGATCTTCTCTGTGGAGGTGTTATGGGAGATGTTGAAAACATCACTGAAGTCAAGATTAAAAACAACTGCTCTTGCCTTGTCTACCAAGTCAGACAACTCATTGTGGAAGGTTATCAGGTCAGTAAAGATGACTTGGTGAATCCATGCTGACCACTCACAACCTTCTTTATATTCAAACTAGTCATTTGGCCTCTAGAATATTATTAAAACTCTATTGTTCTTTTCAGTTTGTTAGTAGTACTGCAATAAGAATGAAGAAAAATAACTGTGCTTTGTATTTTCCTGTTGCAAATTGTGTGCTCAGTTGTAATTTCTAAGATCTTTTGATATTATAACAGAAACCGCATCCAGGAAGGGCTCAAATCAAAGTATGAGATGTCACTAGCACTGTCCAGTCCCTCTTATCCAGTAAGACATAGCAGTTCACATCATGTGAACTGGGACTTCTGCATGCACTTTCAAGTGTATAAAGACCTTATTGATCTGGCAGAATTTTTCAGATGCTCATGCTGAACTTTTCTTGGAGTATGGGATTTTTCCATCATGTTTCTCATGTTTATTTCAAAGAAGTCTGGAAAATGAGCAGCAGAACTCCAATGGCTCTAGCATGACAGGAAATTTTCCAGCTCTTTGCCTCTGTATGTGGAAGGTGTTTTGCTGCCAAGAACAAAAACGAATTTTAAGTTATCTTGGGCACAGAGCAATCCTTTTTGACCTTTTAGCTGAAATTTTAAGCTATGTATTAATGTCTTCCTCTTTTCTCCCAAACTGACATATTACCTTAAAAAGTTCAGTGTACAAGCATGAAGCTCCTTGCCTATGCCTCAGCTGCTGCTGACAAAACTTCCAACTATTTTTCTCAAAAGCAAATTCCAACTATTCTTCTCAAAGTTTCACATGCATCTGGACTACTAAAAAGAAAAGCTTGAGCCTTGTTTGCTTTGCTTTTATTAACACAGTACAAAATACTATTTTTGTGGTGGTTTTTTCTTCCCTTGGGCATCCATATGAAGCCAATATTAAACCCATGCACAACCTTAAGATGGCATGGTCTTTTTAAGCAGTAGAGACTTAGTGCTTTTCTCTGTGAAGCTGTAAAACTGAGCAAGATTGGGTGCAAGCCAGCATTCTGAAGATCCAAAATTTTGTTTCTATCTTGGACATCATGAGAAGTTTGACCTTGAGTCTACAACTGTATTCTGTCTAGGTTTCTTGGTACCAGGATGGATTAGCACGGTGGGGCTGTAGCCCAGAAGGGAACTCCATGCACTGTTACAAATTTCTACACACTGTTTTGCTGGAGATTCCAGGGTCACCTTGTCTGATAGAAGTAATCACAGACCTATAAAACTAAATACCCTATTACTGCACAGAGATGAGGTACAAGAGTAGCAGGCATATTGTTCTCAATGCTTTTCTGTATGATAATAGACAAGGTCCTAGTCTCACATTTCTAGAAAGGGCTCCTCCAAAAGAAACACACAGTAAGGGTGTTCACTAGAATTTTGCTTTGTATCAGACAGGGTGAGAAAGGGCCCAAGGATACTGTAACAAACCTGAAACTTCCCATTTTGACTGCAGCAATTGTTTGTTTCTGATTTGCATTCTGACTTAGACTAACTTAGATGTTCCCAGGTGCTCCAATTAGTCTTTTCCACTTTCCTCTCCTGCTCACTTATAATCATTAATGCAAACATGGATACATCTTAACAGCCACAACATAAACTCAAAGCAAACATATAACAATGCAGACATCCAAGCATTATTATCTGAAAAAGGGGGATAATTCCTGAAAACTGCTTTCTTCCTGAGCTGACCTGACAAGGGAACTTAAATCTCAGCATTACCTGCAAGTGTTTACTCAGATCCCTTCCAATACATGCATCTGGATTATGAAAAAAAAAAAAAAAAAGCCCCAGCCCAAGAGACCTCAGCTGCATGAGGCTAAAAAATGAGAGGAATAGAGTATACATTTTGGATCTCAAGAGAAGGCAAGAGTCCTGCCTGAGTAGGTCCTGATGGTATGTGAAGCTCCCACACTCTTAAACCCTGCAGCTTGGTACTAAATTTTCAGAGCAGAAGTAGGTGAGGTCAGGATGTTACCATGAGGCAGTGGTAGGTAATTCTGAGACAGCAGGCTAATTTAATGCACCTTGTCTTATTAAAAAGGTCATGATATTAAGACAGGCATGATATTCAGTTCTCCTGGGAGACTTCTGCTCAGCTAGTTGCTGTTCTGTTTCTGCTTCATCAAATTTGTTTCTGCTCCTGTACAACAGATTACTGTAACTGCAAGCCACACAATTGAAGACAGGTTTCACTCAAACCAGGAGCGACTCTGACAGCTATGTGTTCAGACCAGCTACTGAGCTGTGTAGGCACAAGGGCTCTGGAAGAAAGTGGTGGTACCTATGTAGCCAGTTCGGGTTTATCATCCCAAATATGTAACTCAAGTAAATCCCACACTTTAGATTTACAGGATCCAGGAGTATTTTCCCACCCTTAAACCACTACCCCTTTTTTCATGGTTCTTGAAGTTCTCAGAAACATAAATCTGTCCTTATGAGACTTTGCATAGCCATGAGGTTTAATCATCTGAACTTCCTATGCACTGGACTTCTGTGTTTTAACAGTTCATGGAGAAGATTATTACCAGGAAGCCAGGCCTTAATGCCTGCTTTCCAGCTTTAGCCCAAGCTTGGCATCTCTTGACTCTGCCCCACATTGAATGAAACAATTGAATGAACAGCCCTTGAAAGCATTATATGTCCAGAGCTGGGAATAGAGTTTGGCGTGTTGGACAACCTTCCCAATGGTCGCTGCACCCCTTTCACCGGGAGAAGAACCTTTGGCAGACATACCCTAGATGTGGAGGAGGCAATGTCCAGTGAAACTGGGAAGAATAATTCTCTGGAGTGAAGTAGAACAGAGAAAAAACATTATCTACCAGCACTTTAATGTAATTTTAAATAGTGTTTATGATAATACATTTTGTGCTTGTTGAAGGAACGTGAGCCAAGTACCACATGCACATGGGGATGAACCCAGAACCTCTGGCCCTGAAATTATGTACTTCAAAGGACTAATCAATCCCTCCACGTACCTCACAGGATATCACTGATGTTCACATGTTTGCTTTAAAAAGATGAGGCCTATTAAGATCAGAAGGGAAGCCAAGATGTTCCCATACCTGATGGTCCTGCAGAAAAGAGGCATGGGGTATTTTCCAACTATCTTACTTTCAGTGTCTTTATTTCTAAGAAAATCAAGTGTTACACCAGTGCAATTGTGAAGCAACTATTCCAAGCTGAATCTCTGCTGTCTGCAGAAGAGGAAGCAGGTCATATGATTAATGCAGGTCTGTACAGGGTCTCTCCCCCAAAAGGGAAATACTCTAGCAGGCCATGTAGGAGATGCTTGCTAATTCTTTATCCTACCTCTTCATAAAATGCAAAATCTGAAAAAAAAACCAAAAGAAATACTGTTCACAGCAAAGCTGAATGAATTATGGTTTTCAAACCTCTTGGTACAAACTGAAAGATGAAAGGAAGGTTACAGTTTCTGTTCATAAGAAAAAGTGGCTTGAGAGAGGGATAAAAACATTTCCTGTCTCTGTGTGGGAATTATTCAGTAAGAACATGGCCACAACACTGATCCCTTCCAACTCAACCGTTTTCTTATGCACAGCTTTGAGACTGATACCATATTCCCCTGTGCCCCATATATCCTAAGTAAATTGCCAGAGCTGGGAACAAAGTTTTTCCTTGCAAATGAGCTCTTTTTATGATAGAAAGCTCCCTTCATGCATATAAGTCTGGCTTTCTGCCAGAGAGCAGACAGTTTTCACCAAATATCCTTTCAAGCTTCTTTATGTATGGGACAGGTCGGAAAATTCTTTTGCCTTGTAGATCTTTATCTTATGTCACCCACAGGAACAATTTTGCTCTTCTATCATAGTGTACCTTCACCTGTATGAAGTTCTTACAAGTGTCTCTTCATGATGCCTTTTCTGATAGACCAGCAGGAGGATGATCTCTGCTGTCATGCCAGAGCTTTCTGATGGGTCAGAGGCCTTCACATTGAGTGAAAAATTGGTTGACCACCTTCTAATATTCTTCCTAGCTGCTTGTTTCCCCTTCAAGCAATGTTGTGTAGGTCCTTTAGACATTGCAAACTACTTTCCCTTCTTTGCACCCAAGAATTATCACTAATATTGTCACACTGAAATAGTGTTATTAATTACCATTTGTTTAAATTAGCTCCCTAGCAGATGCCTTAGCAAATCAGTTAAACACATTTGGATGAGGCTACATACCTGCAACAAGTAATTAGATTGTTCGTTCACTGCAAGACCAAGAGCTATCAGGACTTAGAGACAACTCAGAATCACCACTGCACCAGCCTGTTCCTTGAGGACAGGATACATTGCTCTGGATGACTTGGAATTTAAAATTCTAGTTACGTCAAATGCATCTGGCTCTCAAACATGATTAATGAATGCAGTGTGTTTAATCGCAATGCCACAGCTACAACTGCTTGCAAAGCAGTGCCCAAAAGTGTTGAATTTCCCTGCTAGTAGGCAAGAAGCTAGGACAAGCAAATTTGATTTGTAAGCATGTTTAGTTCAGACTTTCAATGATTAAGCAAGCACTTACCTGATATAAATGGTAGCTCATCAATTTCCAACAGAGTATGCAATGCAAAGAACTGAAATTCAGACAATGTTCTGAAGATCAGAGGTTGTTTCCAGTCTATCCTTACCAAATTCTTGAAGTCATCCAACACTTCCAGCGTTAAAGAAATTATTTTCTCTTTGAAACTCAATCTATGGAAAGAATGGCCCCAACTCAGTCTGAAGGTCTTTCAGATTACATACAGGCTTTGTTCTCTGCCAGCTCACTTCTGCCCCAGAAAGTAGGGGCTGTGCAGAACCCCAAATGATGGGCTCTGCCCTTTCCCCCAGGCAATGAATGGTTGGAAATCCAAGCAGAAGCTGAACTTCAGAAAATGAAGTTTTCTGCCAGTTCTGAACTGGCAGAAAATGTGTTGTTCCACTTGAAACCTGTTAACAGCTTATTTCTTCTCATACAACTCACCAAGCTTATCACATCAAGTAAGTATTTTAGACCCACTCAACATTTGAAACAGCCCAATTTTTAAAACATAATCTTCCTTTAAAAGTATGAGGGCAGGTGAGTTTTGTTGTGGAGTACAGGTAACTTGACCCTGAGCTCACCTGATTTTTTTTTCCCTTTTCTACCTACCTCAGTGCATTTTTCCCATTGTAGTCTTTCACATTGCTGTCCTCAGGAATTTTCAGTGATTAATTTCTGGATGCAAGAGTCACTTTACAGGGGCTTCTTGAAAACAAAAGAAGTTTTGGAGTGGAGCAAGTCTCTATTCTACTGGAGCATTTTGGTGCATTTTTGTTTCTTTACAACCTCCCACACAGTCATCGTTTTGTTAAGTTTTCCTCATCTCTGGGAGAACTGACCTAGCCTGTATACCAGCTGGCATTGCCTCATCACCAGAAATAGCCTGAAACACCAGATTTGGAGCTGCTCAACACCTCCTTCTCAGAGCCCTTTAGCAATGGGTTTCATAGTCCACTTTTTCACCATGGTGTTTTAGACTCAGACCTAGAGTCCCCGGTGCTTATCCAAGTTTTTGTTTCCCTTTGATCTGGAATGTGCCACAGTGATGTGGAGAAGAGGAAGAAAAGCAGAAAGCAAGAGACCCTAAAAAACAGATGGAAGTTGCAATTCAGACTAGGACAGATAAGCAAGTTCTGACAGTGATCTGGGTAAACCACATTGCATTTACAGTTCTGAATCAGTTCATTTTCACGTGACTGATGGGCTTAGATCTGCTAGGAGTGTGTCAGATACAATCATCAAGCTTAAGTCAATAGGGTTCTTCTCCTTTCTGATATGCTTTTGTCTGAAACACTTTTCTTCAATGCATTTGAGAATTGTACATCCAGGAGTGTATGTCAGTGTGATTTTAGCACCACAAAATCTGAGCCTTCACTTGAACTGTGCAATTTTGGGAATCAACCACAAAGATTCAGAAGTGGCAGAATAGTTTCTAGTGACCAACACTCTTCTGCTATGCATAGATGAATGGAAGAAAAGGTTTGCCTGGACACCCCTGAGGAAGGGACAATTGTACCCAGTCTCTCAGTTTCAGTTTTTCTGCTCACAGTGGCTTTAAGCTTCTTATCTTTTAGTTTAGGTTTCTTGTCACTCAGGCAAAATTTCACTTTTGAGCTTAAAAGTGCCTCAGTCTTTCTAGAGAAATCACTAGAGAATGGGCTAGTTGCATCTGTCTCTGGATGTGTTGACTACAGGCTACCTCATATATGAAATTCTTTCTTGGCACCAATGAGTTAAAAGGTCACTTTCCAGTGCTTAATATTTTGCAAAGCATACCCTGCCCATGGAAAAAAGGGAACAGACCCAAGGCAGTCTCTGGCAATGCAGCTCAACATGTTGTAACAGTGAAGGATGCAAGGCTCAGATCCTTATCACTAGCAGTTTAAATCTAGATTGAAAGGTATTCACAACTCTAAGGTGCACAGAAATAATGATAAATATGACATAGACAAGGGGTTTATGTATTGGGATTGGTTTCTGTGAGCTGAGGGCTGACTAGTGAAGGAAACTTCTCAAAGGGATGGGCACTCAAAAGGTGAGGGAGCTCTCCATCCAGGCTCAGATTGAAACTGTGTAGTTATTTTTCTTATATTAGGTGATACTTGAAGTCAAATATGAAACCCATCCTAAGCAGCATTTTCTTTGCATATGTCAGTGCACACATGCATACATTAAGCCATGCTGAGTCACTCTGATGTCCAACCACATCCTGTGACTATTTGCCATACATTGAGTACAATTTTCAGTAGCTTCCATGTTAGCCATTTTCAGTGTTAACCAATGACTATCTTCACATATAAAAAATCCATTCCAGCTCCTGCCATAATTTAATTTATAGATGTTAATGTGGGTGAAATGAACACAAAATTAGGCCCATGGTCTTCCTTTCCTGATGGTTCTGTACATTCCTGCTCAGAAAAAAATACTAGGCCAAGAGAAGCTTCAGGGGAGCTACTGCACTCTTTTTTTTGTTTATACTCTTTGGTTTGTTCACTTTCTTTTTTTTTTTTGTTTACAGAACTCATGTTCTGATAGCATCAGCCTGACCTTCCATCTCCTCTTATGAAACAGAAAGAATCTTTAATATGGGTTAGGTGCAGACTACACAGGTTTCAGGCAAAGGCCAGTGGTGGCAGAAGACACAGCTTGACAGGCTGTAGGAAGCCTTGGTGGAGTGGCACCTTAGCTTTGCAGCACTGAAGTGCAGAACTGGCAGCATTTACTCTTCTATGTGTTCTTGGCAAGCAGGTTTGTTAATAGAGGATCCGTAGCACACCACCCTCACAAAGGCATTTTGAAGAGTTATCCCTTATCCATTAATATTATCTTCTGTTTTGTCTGTTGAAACATAGTTGATGTATTAAGGTATCACTTTGGTTTAGAAAAGGGTGAAAAGTTTTCCAGATACCGTGTGCAGCCCTCCTGATGTGTTCATGGAAAGGAATACAAGCCCTGCACTACACACTATTTTGCTGAAAGTAATGAAGCAGAATGACGGCTTTCTCTGCAAAGCTCTGGGCTCTGAGTGGCTTAAGCTAGGTACAGCCTTCATCTTTTCCATTTCCATGGCTCAATGTCACCATCGTGATTTAAGACCTAAGCAGAAAGAAGCCAGCCAATTACTTGCCCAGTGTGTAATTTACTGCAAATTCTGCCCTTTAGTCAAGAAGGTTTCAGGACAATTTGTTATTAAAGTGTCACTTCACTGCATGTAGCTGTTCTGGGAAGACATTTACATTCTCAATCAAACTTGGAAGAATAAGCCTACCTGAGTCACCTAAATATGCTTAGAGTCACCTAAATAGCTTATGCTAAGTGAGGAGTATAAGAAACATTATTTAATCACACAAAATTACCTTCCTTCTGCTTCTCTTCAAACGATTTGGACAGAAATGAGCAGCAAAGTCATGACATCAGTGCTAGCTCACACAAAAGAATACCTAACACTCCCACTGAACTGATGTAAGGAAAGCTGAGCAGCCCACATGTATCTGAATGCTGGACTCAGATGTGACTGCTGATTTTGGGGAATACTGGAGCAATTTGACCCAAACCAAATAGGTATTTCTTCAAAATGGATTCTTCACCTATGCTCTAAGAATCAGCTTGGGAAAAGACACACAGCACTTGTGTAATAACCTGCAATACAAGATTACTGAACCCTAAGCAGGTGTGGAAAATTGAAGGAAGCAGCATCTCCAGGAGTTCTGGGGAGCAAGCAGCACACCTCTGCTGCCCTCAGATCTTGTCCTTGATCTCTGATTATACAAAGCCAGATGAAACTTGGCTGGCTTATTGATATATATACACATAAACCAGAGAAATGCAGAAACCTTGCTGTGTGCCAGGAGGCCTAGCCAGATTGCTCATGGATGATGAGAAGGAGCAATTTTTTTCAGTCCAATGGAGAACTCAAGAGAGGTCTTTCTTCACAAATAATTAAAGGATTATCTAATTAGGAATTGTCAGAAGCCAGAGTGTAAGCAGCCAACATGATGATTTTCCTTATTCATCTTTTAGTGCATCATTCTGTTTGTTGGATGAAATAGAAACTAGTGAATTTAGTACAGGGCTCATAAAATATTTTCATTGAAATAAAAACATTGTCTCTCCTTGGGGAAACCAGTGTTATAGCTTTGCAGGACATCTTCTCAGCTCTGAAGTTTTTACAGACAACAGCCCTCATTAATTTAAACAAGTGGGTTTGTTTAATGTTAGCTATGCAGTATGATAAATGGCTCACCGCTGCTTTGCCGGTGGTTCCTGAGGCAGGCATCCTCCTTTGTCAGCACATCACAGAAGTGATTGAATTTAAACATTCCAAAAATTACACCAAAGAAATTCTCTTGTCAGAGCAATTTGTTTTCCTAATGCAAAAGGTGTGTTTTCTAAAATTTAGTGCAACGCATTGCTAAAATTGTGTTTTTTAAAAAAGTTGTCACTGTATGGGATCAATTCTTTAGCAATTGCGCAACCAGCCAGTTTTTGCAGCTTCATTTTTATGCTAAGAGCAGATATGCAGGAAATGTTCTGTATTTTCCTATACAGGCCATGTCCCTGAAGTCAATTGTATTTCTTGCATTAGTCCCCCTTACTCTTTACCCTCTTCTCCCACAGCTGGACCCCTAACAAACCCTTAGTTCTTTGAAGAACCTACAAAGGTGCCATAGAACATAGGGGACCCTAAGTTCTGTTTCCTTGTAAGGACTACTATCACACTATCTTTCCTAAAATCCTTGGGAAGAGGTACCAGACAGGAAGCTGTTCCTGGAAAAAAAGAAAAGTTCTCACTCTGAACAGCTCTTCCAGAAACCTACAGCTAGGTCTAACTACAACTAGATCACTGTAACGCACAACTCTCACCAACTACTTTCAGAAGTAAGCTACTTTTCTGTGTTATGTATTAACTTCTCCTGTGAAGTCTCCTTTGGCACATCTCACTTTTCAGAAGAAAATCCCCCTTGCTCTTCATTGAACAAGCTAAATATGCCCCAACAAGGTGCCTGATTATGTAGGAAGGAGTATTTCTGCATTTCATACAGGTGTATTATCTTCTTGTTATGCACTGCACCACATTACTCCTGCTGTAAGTCTCGTATTGAAGCCCCACAGAACAGGCAACAACCCCAAAAAGAATAATAATTATTGGTGTGTCAGTTCTGTGGTTCTCCAGCAAAGTCCAGGGACTGCTTATATGGGCATACAACTTTTCTCCAGTTTGTTTTCCAGTGTATTTCATCATCTTTGATACTTTCAGCCTTTGCCTCTCCTCCACCTGTGGGAGTCTCTAAGTGCAACCAATCCATTTAGGAGTCAGCTTTTAGACAGAAGATGTCTGGGACAGTTGTGGCTGACTGATTTTGACAAATTAATTACAACTGTTTTCCATATAAAATCTAAGTGTTAGCATACGACACTGGCATGAACAACAGGCATTTTTTACACTGATTGTAAGAAGAAAATAGAGCTCAGATAAATACACAGACCAGCCCAATATTGCCAACAAACCTCCAGCAAGTCCGTCTGGGTGCCTGAAGCCCTAGAATCATTGTTTCAATAAACCACTTGGTATCTACTTTATTTAATCAATGTCATTCTATATATCAAAGTTTTAACAAAATATATGTCTGGATCAAATATTCCAAAGCTGATACAGATGCTTTTGAAGACATGGCTTTAAATAGAAGTATGGATGTTTTTATTTTACCAGTTTACAAGTGGTTATAGTGCTGACATATTCCCATATTTTTCAATGAAATGTCAAAATAGTTTTTACTATAACAATGATGCTATTATTGTATCAGCTGCAACAAATATTCAAGCTGATATTCACCAAATACTCTCCTATTGTAGTCACTGGAGATGGCACTGCATACTTGAAATCATGTTTTCCAAGGGAATTATTCTATAGGACTATCTATAGGACTGAAACGTTGTCCAGTAGCATAAGACACTTTGACCAACACCAAGGGGTGTTACTCAGTTCCAGTCTACATTAAAGGAAATGCTGGTTGGAACTAAGCCCTGTAAGTCCTTGCCTAAATTTTGGTGGGACTGGAACAAGAAGCTACTTTCCCTTCAGATGGAAAGGATGACATTGGATGAAGGAGAGACAGATATCCTCCCTCCTTTCAAGCTGCAGCACTCCTTGTCAGCTCCCTGAAGACTGTGCTGTGCCACAGGGCTGAATGACATAGAGGTTCAGGGGAATTTCTGGTTCTGATTCTGTGATAATGGGACAGTCAGAGGCTCCTCCTTATCGTTATGATTCAGGACGGCTCATGTAACGACATGTAGAACCCTGGTTTCTTATGAGGGCTTATAGCCAAGTTTATTGAAAGACAGATTCTTTTTATACAGTGTTTTGATACAACGAACAGGATTGCTCCTCTAGGGCACCACCTTTTTGTAAATATCTCTACCAGTAAACAAGTTGGAAAACACCAGGTGTCAGGAGAATGGTATCTACGAGATTGTTTTGGGTTCCTCCTTATGATTTCCCAGGCCAGACTGAGAGTTCTGTACTTGGCTTTCCCACAGGCTTCAAGGCACTGCCTGGAGCCTAAGAATCCATGTTGTGACCACTGTCAGTTCCCACACCGCCTGGCCAGTGCTTTGTGAAGGGCAGCTTCCTCATGTGAAGGCAAGCATGTAGCCCCACCTGGGAAAGCTCCTTCCCTTCTTGATGAATGTGCACACTCACACTCAAATGCACACATGCATACCCATGGTGACACACGTGGGGATCATGTGGTCACTGCTGTGACACTGCAGCCAGAGGCTGTCTAGGAGGACTTTAACTTAACCATCTCTTAAGCACTTCTTCTTTTTCTTGTTTACTCTTAGCCTCTGGGTCACATAAGTAAGTTCCCATGCCAACCAACCAGATGCCTTTTCATTTAGATTTCAGATTTGCCTGCTTCTAATCTTTTACTCCCAGTGCACACAATCCTATTGTGTAAATAATTCAAAGCTTCCTAGCAAAACTGGGACATGTGGGTATGAAGAGCTGTGATTAGACTGGTAATCTGGAAGTCTGAACAATTTCAAAAGTTCAAAGAAGAAAAGTATTGAAAATATCTTCTATTTCCAAGCTGGATGACACACTGAAGGAATCACTTCTACTAATAATGATGGCTCCACACACAGAAAACTAGCTTCTATTTGTAAGCATTCACTATCAGCTATGGGGCTAAGTATATAGTAATACTATATACTTCAGTATTCATGCTTTGCATTGTCAAATGGAGTTTCAGGAAACAGAAGATAAGTGAGAGCATTAAATTAGAAAACAAATCCCCATAGCAGTTGTGGTTTCCACTACTTACATTTTTCAATTGTTGCCACTCCACAGTCTCTAAGAGAACAACCATGTATCCAACAGTCTGTTTCATGGAAAGTAGGAAACCTTGCATTTCATAAAATTTATGTGCAAAGAGAACTTATTGAGAAAAAAATTAAAAGGTAACTTATCCTGAGTCCTTTCATTCTGCCCCTTAAAGCAGCCTCCAAGCAGCATTTAGAGGACAATTTTTGATAATGCCAACCCAAGAGAAGTAACTTCATGTTTACCCAGTACCTCACTGGTTTCCTTTGTTATTAGCTACTGACCTTACCATCTTTCTCATTAATAACATAAAGTCACTTATTTCCTACTTTAGAACATCTTAAGGTTGCCTCCAGTCACTAAAAAGTGTATTTTCTACTCAAGCAGGTTTTCAGAAAAACACAGACTGCAAGAAATATGTATGGGCTGCATGTCAAGAGCAAAGTTTGTTCCTAAATCTGCAATTGGTTTGCTATGATGTTTTGGACAAGTTGCACCTTTCCCTGCATGCCAATATTCATTTAATCATTATGCTCTCTTAAATGATTCTCAAGGTGGGAAATGTTTCCTCCAAGGCTGGGACATTTCAGTAAGATTTTCTAATTTTAGAATCATAGTTGGATGTTCAAACCCCAGAAAAGCAATGAGGTTTTCTGTCTCTCATGTTGTAATTAGAGTTACAGAATTGCTTATCTAAACAGGAGGCAAAGACCTCCATTAATGGTTAATACCAAGATTTCCCTGCTGTTAGCAGGACTATGTTGGGTTTTTCTTGTCAATTGGAAGGAACACAGTCCACCCCAAATCAAGAAGTAAGAATTTTTTTTTTGACAAGACTGAGCTTGCTCAGAAACTTTTTTTACCACAATGGTCAAAGATATTGATTCAGATTGTAAACATGGTGGCCAAAATACCCTGATTTTTGAAATCAACAAAAACGGAAACACTGTGCATGCACTATCAGTAGGAGCAGAGTTGGTTTTGTTGTGTTTTTAGAAAGCATTTCCAACAGAGAACCTGATGACTTACAAACATTCCTTCCTACAATAACCCTTTAACAAGCTCTTTTACAATAGATGGATCAGCCTAATCTAGGAACTTTTCCATTTTCTTGTGCCTTCCTTTCAGCTCCCTGTCAGAGTCTGTCCAAGGATGTGATATGCCTCACGACTGTCTCCAATG
>JANPWX010019815.1:824500-852407 GCA_024734555.1 Trochalopteron elliotii
GGGTGGTTCTTGTTTGGTTTGGTTTGGGTTTTTTTTATGTAAGGGCTGGCAGTCGCAGCAAGGTCTTCTTGCTGAGAATTTTAAAAAGAATGTTTTTTCTATATTCTATATAGAAAACACAGGCCAGGATGCCATCGGCCTTCTTGGCCACCTGGGCTCACTGCTGGCACATGTTTGGCCACTGCCAACCATCAGCCCCATGTCCTTTTTCCCCAGATGGCTTTCAGCCACTCTTCCCCCAGCCTGTAGCACTGCATGGGGTTGTGACCAGAGGGTAGGAACTGGCATTTATTCATGTTGAAACTCATACTCTTGTCCTTGGCCCATCAGTCCAGCCTGTCCAGATTCCTCTGCAGAGCTTTCCTGTTCTCCAGCAGATCAGCACTGCCACCCAGCTTGGTATCATCTGCCAATTCGCAGAGGGAAGTAGTGTCTGAGCAAATAATTTATCTATTGCAGCCAATTACAGTTTTATTCTGTCCTTGATAGCAGAACCAAGTGGTAGGAGCACTGACACTATTGTGCTCCCTTTAAAACCTTCTTTTTTTCTGTGTTTGTTTTGTTTTTTTCAAACAGCTCAGATATCTGCAATGAAGAAAAAAAAATACAACAAAACAAAAAAAGAAAAAGAAAAAACCCCAAACACTCACCAAACCAACAAACAAAAAAACAAACAAAAAAAAAACAAACAAAAAAACCCACAAAAAACCCACACACACACAAAAAAAAGAAAAACCACCAAAAAACCACAACCACCACCACCAACCTCCCCCCCTACCAAAAAAAAAGAAAAAAAGGCCACCTTTTTTTTGAAACTTTGTGTTGTATGCTGCCTTCCAGAAAAAGGATAATGGGAGATCTGAATCTGACAGCCCTTGAGGAACCAAGTGGCAGCAAAGTGTATTTCATTAAGAATTAAGTTATACTTTCTTCTGGGGAAACAACACAAAATCTGTGGTAAGGAGCAAAATTAGCCTGATCAATTTTCATTACAGAAAGGCCAGATTCTGCTTTCCTCCATCCACTAAAAGGCATTCCATTTCTCTCCAAGATCTTCCTTGTTGTCTTCAGTGCCACCACTTCTGGCTTATGGAAGAATCCAGTAAAATGGTGGGAGGCGAGGGTGCAAAATAGAGAAAGCTGCTGAAGTGTTTTGGGTTTAAAATCTCTCTGTTTTTTGCATTTGAGAACATGACAGTCTCAGAGCCGCATAGATGCTGCAATTTCCTCAGAAGAAAAATGTATTTCAGACTAAACTTCCCTGTATAGCATTGTGTTTGCCCCCAAGTTGAAGATGAAAAGCTAACCAATTGTCCTCTCTTTAGATACAAAGGTGTATGAACTAAGGCAAGCGTGTCTGAAAGCCTGGCCCTTTAGTTGTCTTGTTCAGAAGCAACTGCACTGAGAGCAGTGAAAACTGCCAGCTATAGTACCAAGAGCAAAGGCCCATGTAAGTGGGGGTACTTTCTGATAACAGCATGAAGGAAAAGACCAATGTCACATCAAGCAGACAACAGCTTTTCTCCGACTGTATCTCAGCTTCTGGCTTCATGGCTTCAGATCTCTTCAACCACAGAAAGTGTCTTCTTTCCTTACAGTCCATGAACATTTCATCCCTGAATATGTCTAGCTGTTTTTAAAGATTAGGTTTTAAACAGGTTCGAAGAGCCCTGTGTCAGTGATTATAACTCAATCAAACAACATTTCCTTATGGCCAGAACCTGGCCCTGACTGGCTTGGACACCAGGCACAATGCTGAGCAGTTGCAGAGGCCTATTACTCGGTTTACATTAGAGCCTTCCTTTGAATACAACATTAAAATCATGTTCTGTCCTCTTTGAACCCAGCTGTGCACTGAGATCTGCAAGTATCTCAGTGGCTTTGACACCTCCAATTGCTTTGTATCTGCTTTTGGCAATTAGTGGTGCATCAGCTCCAGTTAGAGTGACATTTTGGCAGTACCCGTAGAGAACAGCTATTTTCCAATCAATCAGCTGTTGGTGAAGACTGGATCCAGGTCTATAACCACACACAGCTCAGAAGGAAAAAGAGGATGGTTGCTCTCAGACAACTCAAGATTTAGTTTAATTATTCTGAGCTCACTAGAAATCCGCTGTAATCACCATCAGGAGACAAGGAGTCAAACTGACATTGAAGGATTTGGCAGTGCAAGCTTAGGCAGAGCTGAGGCAGAGACGAGGCAGAGCCTATTTCTGAATTGTTACAGCTCACAGCATCATCTCCTTTTTTTGGCACATCCCAGTAGTGAATACTCATAAGACAAAAAGTACTACCAGGCCTACTTCTCAAGTAATATTGAATCAAAATACCAAGTAGCAATTTTGCATATTTGGCTGTCTGATATTGAAAGAGTTGTCACACACTTGGGAACATCAAGTCCTAAATGTCTCAGAGAAAACAAGTGAGCTGGAAACAAGGCAGATTTGACACAGAAAGTTTGCCAGCTGTTTGATTAGATCACCACTCATGACAGTATATTTATCTCACCATTGCCAGTTCCTGAAATCTAGATCTCTCACAAAGGGAAAAAGCACTAGTTGCAGTCTCCATTTTGTTGGAGTACAGGATGAGTACTCTTTCACCTTGCAAGACAGAAAGGCTTGTCTGTGGCCACAATTAAGGAGATAAACTTTATATTCATGACAATAAATTCAAATTCCTTATCCTCTGATGTGTCCTTACTGTTTTGGAAACAGATCTAGTTTTTAATTGGAGTCTCAGCAATTTAAAATTGCATTGCTGTCATTGGAGCCAAGCAGCTGTCTTCCTCAAGAAAGAAAAAGAATCAAAGAAAATTGTCCTAGCTTTGTCACCGATACACTAAGTGGCCACAGTTCTGCAGATGCCTTCTCTGAAAAGCAGCAATATGAAGTGGGGCAGTAGCTGACCTTGAACAGTTTTGAAATAGTCAAGGGCTTTGAAGCAGGATGAAATGTCTTGTAAGAAATCAAAGACATCAACAGAATGGCATTTGGCATAACTTTAGACAATGAAGCTTAGGCTCAACCAATCTGCCTGGGACCAGGAAAATTAGGTCCTGCTTGCTACCCCACAAACCACATAAGCAAAAAAATGTGTCTCTTTCCCTGTCTCAGGTTCCAATTCCACTGATGTTGGCCCTAATAAATGTTCACTCTTTCAGGTGGAGAATCATGGTGTTTTGCTACAGCAGTCTCTTGAAGTGTTATTTTTAGAGGAGCCTGAACTGCTCCAATTCTGTCCTTAATGAAGTCTGCCAGAATTTCACTGGTAGAACTGTTAGCAGTGAGGCAAACCAGAATTTGATTGCAGCTGTCAGAGAGTCCAGTTAGGCCAGTGCTGTGAGACTTTAAAATGCAACCCACAGTACCATAAGAGAAGACAAAACCAAGGAGGGAGGAGGGAAGTAACATATAACTTACAATCCAGCCACATGTGTGTTCTCCTACACGGAGTTCATAACACAGGCAACAAGCAAAATAATTAGCTTAATTTATTATGGATATGTCACTAGGAAGAATAGGGTAATGTGATAAATTTAATAGTGGACTCTCACAACTTCCTCTCTTTTCTTTCCTGTTCTAGGACTCTGCCATACCTAAGAACCCTTGTTACAAGAGTTATTTTCAAACTACAGTGTCTGACTGTTGTACAGCCCCTAGAAGACAGTGAGAGTCACACCTGCCAGCATGGGACAATAGGAAAGGGAAAAGCAAGATGTTTTGCTAGTTACATCAGATCTCTTCTATTATTCTTCCTTCCCTTCAGTGTTACAATCTGATTACTGAAATCAGGAGTCATCTCTTCATTGTCCCCATCCAGACAAAAGGAATCTGCTCTGGCTCTGGGTAAGCTTTGGAGCTTTCCTATGAGCAGGAACCATGCCACACCAGTAGAGCACCTCTGCTGAGACATCTTCACTGCCGTTCCATGTGTGAACCCGATGCTCCAGTGAAGACAGCTCTGTTTCCTGTCCTGGGCATCACAGTGTCCATATCCAGAGATTAGATTTAAACTGAACAAAAGCAAGAGTGGAAGGAGGAGGGGAAACACATACAAAAACATGCTATTGACTCTACTGGTAGAAGTAAATCTCAGTCCTGCTGGCATTTAAACTTGTGTCTGCTTCTTTCATAGTTTCAGCTTTGAAAATCTTCAAGTCCACTGCAGGTAGAAATCAGTTAAAGTGCTACACCTTGTCAATCATGAAATATCAGAGAGGCCTTAGAGAGGGGCAAAGAACAAAGAACATGGTCTAGCAGAACTACATATCTACTTTTCTAATGCTTAGCTGAGCCCTAGTCACTCAGAAAGGTCTGACGCATCAGCATAGCTGAAGTGGACACTACTGGTAACACATGTGAAAATATGATTACCCTCACTTACTGCTCCTCTCAGGAAGCATGGGTGTACTCCAGGCAGGTATGGAAAACAAATCTCTTTTTAAACAATGCTATTTAAACAAACTGTAGTACAGTTTCTCTGCACCAGACTTGCACTTTAGTCTAGTTCAACCCTCTAGATGCCTGCACATGGATGTTAAGCGTGAAACATAGGCTTCCTTGTAAAAAGCCATATTGCCTACTGAAGCAGACCACAAAAATTTCAGACCAAGAAAAAATATGACTCTGTGTTTTATTTATTTTGATGGATAATTTTGTGTGTACATATTATACTTGTTGATTTGAAGCAAAACATAACTGAAACAGTGCAAGATCGACCTATGAGAAGAACTCAGCAATATACTTCAGGACTTGATGGGCTATTTCGTTTCCCTGCACCTTCATAATCTTTTAGTTTTTCCCCTCCTCCAAGACACAGAACCACTGTGCACAAAAGGATGTGCACAAAATAGGTGTGCACAAAAATGAGAGGTACTTGGCAAACTGCTCAAAATTTTATTCAAGTGCCCCCTCCTGTGGATGAAGAGCTACATGCAACCAAATAACAGTTTTAGAGGCAATTTAGAATTTTACTTAAGGTTAACTTAACAAAGAATATGAAACAGAAATATTTTGGTGAAGGAAGTGAATATGGTCTTGTGAATGGGTCAGATTAGGCTGGCTTAGACCACAGCTTTGGCTTTGAAAATACCTTTTGTTTTAAGAAAAAGTGTTGGCTCTTAGATGTACTTCATATAGCACCTCCTTTGAAAATCATAGTTTACAGAAATGGTTATGTCAGCTCAGTCCAACTCTTGACAGTAATGTCAATGATAAGAGGGAGAGTGACAGTCAGTGATTATCTCCAGACCTGATCAAATGAGCAAAGGTGCAAAAGAAAAGCATTATTTGGGGGAAGAATAACCAAAAATCACCTACTATTGATTGCTTTCTATTGCAGACTTATCTAGAAATGGAAGTCCTGTCAAAACACTAGTTTTGACTAGATAGTTGAAACACTATAGTTAAATCAGGGGAGACTTAACAGAAGCTTATTTAGTATTCTTCCAACCCATCCATAGTAACCAGTCAGTAAGAGATACTGATTGTGTTTTCTAAACATGACATCAGTCTCAAAAACCACTAGCCTACCAATTTTCCCAAAGAATCTGACAGCATTTTCCCTGTGCAGGATCTGCTCTTCACAAACCAAGAATAGTTAATAGGCTGTTCCTGTAAACAACACAGAAATGACAAAGCCAGGCCATGTGGCTGCCTGCTTTCCCTTACTCTCCCAGGAAGAGACCTTGGTCGTAGACCAGCTTTGGGCAGAGCAGGAACACACCTGTGTTTGTGAAGGTTCTTATTGAGCCAAGTGAACTTCCAGCATTGAGTTCATGAACCACACTATTTGTGAATCTGGGACCACCAACATGGCTGGACTTATGGAGTGACCCACAGTATCTCAGCACCTGGGATCTCACTGAACATGACCAGGCTTACAGTGCTGAGTTGTTTTACAATCAGAAATTAAGCCCAGATGCACCCAGCCCCTCTGATCTTCCAGGACCAGCTGGAATGCCAGAGTTTTTCTTCTGCCAAATTTCTATACTCTTAATGTGTCTTGGTTTGCAAAGACAGGTGCCTGCTGAAGAAGGCAGGAGCCTCCCTTGAAACGGAAAATGTAAACCCCCTCCCTCCAAGTTACAATTTTGAAATTAAGGGACTCTCGGGCAATGGTACGGGAATAGAAATAAACAGTTCTTTACTAGGAAAATTAAACTAAAAATGCAGTAATACAAAAAAACCAAAACACTGACAGAGTCAGAATACAACCTGACACCCTGTTGGTCAGGATTTTTGGTAGCAGTCCAATTAGAAATGTGGCTGCAGTCCTCCTGGAGTGACAGATGTGGTTCTGTTGAAGCAATGATCCTGTAGAGGGGTGTAGTTTTCCCCTGAATGTCCAGTAGTGGTGTAGATGGTTCAGTCCTCCTCTGGGAATCCAGTGGAAAACCAGCTGCTCTGGTGTTTTGAATCTCAGATTTTTATCCAGGTAGGAATGCTTGGCTCCTCCTGCTGGGTGAAGCATCTCACAATGGGGTGATGTAATTTTATCAGTCATGCAGTGAGACTCAATGGCCCATTAACAGAAGATATCCCCTGGAGGGAGGATGGGTCATGGAAGAGATAAAGAACACTGCCCCACCTGGTTTTAACAGATGGTAACAGAATACATGCTTTTGGTTACATCTTGCATTGTAACCTAAGACATAATCCCACACTTGTCACAGGAGAGAGGACATGGGGGGGACAAGCAAGTGCCTCTCAAAGGAGTGCCCTGGCTGTGTCCCGGGCAGGTGTGCCCAGCAGGGACTCAAGAGACACAAAGTGCCTGTGTCACTAACAGTTCTGAGAGCCACGACACATGGTGGCAGCCAAAAATCTTTAGAGCCATGACACCTGGTGGCAGCTGCAATGGGGCTTGTGCCAGCCCCAAGAGTCCCTGGGGAAGCACATGGCCACACCCTAACACAGCAGCCGCAGGTGGAAAGGAGAGATGGATCTTAAAGGTCATCCAGTCTAAACTCCCCTGCCATGGTCGGGGGCCACCTCTCACTACACCAGGTTTCACAAGGCCACATCCAGCCTGGCCTTGAACACTGCCAGGGATGGGGCATCCATAGCTTCTCTGGCAACCTGTTCTGGTGCCTCACCACCCTGACAGTAAAGAATTTCTTCTAATATCTAATTTAAACCTACTCTCTTTCTGTTTCAAGCCATTCCCCCTTTCCTATCATTTCGTGCTCTTGTAAAACCTCCCTCTTCATCTTTCTTGTAGGCTCCCTTCCAGTACTGGAAGGCTGCTACAACATCACCCCAAGGCCTTCTCCAGCTGAACAACCACAGCTCTCTCAGCCTTTCCTCATAGGAGAGGTGCTCCATCCATCTGATCATCTTTGTGGCCTACTCTGGATTTACTTTAAAAAGTCCTTTTCCTTTTTGTGCTGGGGCCCACAGAGCAGTCCGTAGTACTCCAGGTGAAGTGTCAGAAGAGAGGAGTAGAGGGCAACAATCACCTGCCTTGACCTGTCACATTTCTTTTACCATATTGAAGGGAGTAATATTAGTGATGGTGATTCCTGCTTGCTTGTATAAGGATCTCCTTGGCATCTTTGTATTAGTTGCTAACATGCATTCAGTTCCTCTTCTTTTCATCACCTTTTTTCTTCAGGATGGAGACTAAATTTGGTTACCATTCATGCTACTTAAGGTCTGCAACTTGTCTGCACGTGCCTGAGGAGCCTGGGCTCTCTTTGCCGTACCACACCTTCTCTGCCTGTATGACAGTGCACAGGTATCACATCATACCCCTCACCTAAACACAGCAGTATGGCACTGCCCACATAATACTCCCACCCCTTTTATTGCAACTTTTCAGTGCAGCCTTTCAGTGCACCATAGCAGTATGGTGTCCCAGGTGCTGTGTGTAGAGGTCTGCTGCTTAGGCAGCATCAGAGAGGCTTGTCTGCCCATTCCCAGTTCAGCTTATTTGGATGAATTGGCTTATTGGTGCAGGTTCTGCCACAGTACAGAGGTATTTGGGAAAGTCTGGCTCCATCCTGGATTTTGGTTATGAGTGCTTTAAGCATTTTCCCATCTATGCCTCAGAAGTCTGTTTTTTAAAATACCGGTTTGCAAGGTCAGAGCATGAGGTGCCTCAGTGCACATACAACACTAAATACAGAAGCAAGGAAGAACCCAGGAGATGTGAGACCATGTCAGCTCAGCTGCTAAGAATGAAGCACCAACTTTTCCCATGCAGACGTTAGTTGTTTCAGTTTACACAATACTGTGTAGACAGAACTTAACCAGCATCTGCTACAGGTCACAACACAAGAGCACACACACACCGGCACTCATACCTTGTAGAGCTGCTGCTGATTAGAAGCAGCATGTTTATTACTTAGAGAACTTTAGACCATGTTTAGTTTACTTCTACAGATGTGAGAACTTTAAAATACACACGCACAGCCCACAAATTGTCAATTTAACATTTTTTAAATTTGGGAGGATAGAAACTGGAAGGATTCTTTTCCATAGAGACAGCAGATTTCTTACAGTGGAACAGATCTTTCAAATCAAGAATTGAAGAGGATCACATCATAGCTAAGGAACACTTGATTCATAAAAGCCCTCTCTTTTGTATGTAGTTGGCATTGTAAAAAAAGACAGACAGCCATTTGAGTCAACAGCTCAGTAAAACTGAACTCTTCCCCCTCCCGCCCAAAAATCCTTGAATACGCAATCTTTATTTCCATTTACTTGCCAAAGAGCCACCAGAATTTCTCAGGAATCAAATGTGTGTAAATACAAGTCCTTTGGACAAAATAGAACTGTTTGTCTTTTAAGTGTCCACTGAAAGGACACAGTCAAAAAACAAAGAGGAAATCAAGTGGAAAAACATACTAGCTCAAAGAAGAATGATGTTAAGATTGTTCTGGGCATCCAAATCTCTGTAGCTGTGTGCTGCATAGCTATATATCACATCAAACACAGCTTCAGTAGCTACTGGGACAGACTGTATTCGGGTATTTTGAATGCCACACAGAACACAATGCTCTCAAAGGCATTGGATACCCAAAACACTTGAGTTCAGACTGATTGCAGAGTGCTGAGATCCTTGCAAAATCAAAAACAACTACCAGAGTTTATATCTATTTCAAATTAGGTTATGGTATTCTCAGAAGAACAGACACTTTAAAAACCTCAATATTCTACTGCCTTCTATTTATCCAAACCAAATCAATGTTTTATGATGTGTTGGCTGCATGTGCCTATTAAATGTCTCAGTATTTTGTTTTTAAACACAAGTACCAAGTCTCTTTCAAAAAAAAAAATAGCCTCCTCTCTCAAATTTCCTGTCTGTATTAAAGTAATGCCCAGTTTTAATAAGAACAAGCATGTAGCATCTCTGACATCATGAACTAAGAGAACACAGATTAAGATTTCTTGAATTCCTAATGTCTGGTTTTGGATGCAACTAACTGGGAGTGAAAGAGACATTGAGAACTTTCATGTAGTTTTGTGCCTAGATGTGTATCTGTTGTGTAGAAGCACACATCTAAACAGACACCAGAGAATGGAGCCCTATGTGTTCAGATTTTTCTAATATTAATTGTGTATATATAGTCTGAAAATCCTTTCTGAAAGCCAGTATATTGCAATATGGGCTTTCAAAAAGCGATTCTGACCTGCCTTTAATCTGCTGAAGGTCTGAGGGAACAGGGCAGGGAAGAACAAACCTTATCATCCAGAATTCTGAAATAGTTTAAAAGGATTGAGCACTTGGCATCTATCTATCTTAATCACATTGATATTTCAGTTCCTGGCTCTTTCAGACTCTGAATACTGTAACTTCATCTTTCAGTCAGCAGAGCTGCAGAGTTAAAGCAATAATGCACCATCACCTGCAGACCACTCTGTTGGCTGGCTGTTGTCAGAGGCACCCTGGCATCACAGTCAGGTGCCATGCAGTTGCACCCAGACCACTACACTGCCAGTATGACAAGCATGAGAGACAGGGTTTGCTCACCATCGTCCCCTGTGCTTCCTTCCAGCCCCCTCCTTGCTTGTGTCTTTGCACTAAGAGGACTTGGACTGCTGGCCAGCTCTGGCTTGCCCTGCAAAAGCAAATCAAACTGGCATTAGCAGTCTGAAGAGCCATGTCCCTGAAAACTGCTTAGATTACAAAATCAAACCAAACCTAGAGCTTAAGAGAAGGGAGGTTAACTTCTTCAAGGCATCAACAGATAGCAGCTAAAGAGGGGCCAGATTGACAAGTGCACCCAAAGTCCTGCTGAGTCAGCTTTACATGGTTTGAGATGGAATCAGTAAAAAATTTTTTTCTGATGCAGCTAGATGGATATATTCATATCCATGCCCAGTTTCAGGTGTACCACCACACTGGCTGCACTGAGAGGATGAAGCACACATAAAACCTGCTAATTCTGTATTTGTGGCTCAAGCCTTCAGACAGCATAATAAAAAGTGATTAGTGACATTTTCACTAGAGACAAATCTGAACACCTCATGAGAGAACATCTTCAGACACAGATAAGCTTTAAGGTCAGATATCTCCAAATACCTTAAGATGCTGGGTGTCTTGGTTTCTAAAAACATTGTGCTATAGTTTCTGTGCTTTCAGCATCAGAAATCTTCAGAAGCCATGGGGGTTAAGATGGCTGGATAATCAGTGAACTTTTCTGATGCTGCCAGTACCTAAAGACAGTTGCATGCTTTGGCAGATTTGACATTACTCTGTAGCCAGTATCAGTGACGTAGCTTAGGGATTAATACAACAATCAAGGCTCCTTATCTTCTTCACCCACCAGTGTGACAGAACAGCATGTACTCAAACAAGTTTGCGGCTCTATGCACACCTATGGGGAGATTTATATTGAGCATTTATTATTAGCTGTAAGTGATCCCAAAGCAGAGGCAGAAAAGAATCCACAAGAGCTGAGGCAAGCAGCCTTACACATGCTCAAACAAACAGCCCAAATTCAGTGTACCAGACAATTTTTTGGAAAACCTAAAATAAAGGTGTGAAGCTTCTTAGAATGTGTTTGTGAGCAGGACAGTAACCTCAGTACCATCCAGTGGTCACTGGGTGTCAGAAAAGTGGAAAACTGCAGAACGTCCATCCATTAGTTCCAATTTCTCAGGTTCCTAATGATACATTGAAAAGACAGTCTGCCTGTAACAGAGATAAACAGAGCTGCCAGTTCCTAATGCCAGCATATTTATAGTTTTCACAGCAGTTATTAGGACTTGCTAATAGCATTTGGGACCTGACTTAATGGGTGAGAATAAACTGTCAATTGTGGCTTCCCAGGGCTACAGAAGAGGCTGCCCAAACATGAGTAATTTGCTTGAATCTAAATAAGCATGATTCAGATTTCTGGCCAGTCTTAGCCAGATATTCACCTTGAGCACTCAGGGCTCTTTCCATCTGGTGAGAAACTGAACTGCACTCATCACAGAGCTTTATTAGACATTATGGCTGTTTTCTGAACAAAACTGAGAGGAAAGTAAGACAAATCGTTTATCCAGTTTCAAATTAAGAATTTTGTAAAATACAATTTATCAAAGTCAATAGACAAAAAAAAAAAAATTGTTCAGGAATAGTGTTTGCCTTTCAACTGCAAGATTAAAGAAGTGGTCACCTAGAGACTGCTTGTTCTCAGGAGAATCACAGCATGGCAAGCCATGTCATCTGCTCCATAATGCAAGGGAGCAAAGCAAGCAACTTCCCTGTACCCTTATCTTAGGATGGGCTGCTCAGAGAGTTTACTCAAAATCATACTTTGACAAGATCTCAACAGCAGGTTTCATCCAACATTCCACACCAGGACATTCATGTCAGCACTTCAAGCAGCTATGACAGAAACAGAAGAAAGATGATAACATCTTGCATCATGCATTTCTGAAAAGACTGTATTAAAACTGCAGCTACACTACCTTGTAGCATATTTGGATATTACATACCTATATATGGCTTCTTGACTCTACTGATCTAGACAATTGCATTAATAACGCATATTTTTTTAAAGAATATGTTTTAGTTGGACTTGAAGTTATGGTATTTCAAGTTATATGTACATATATAATAGCTCTTCTGGTTGCAAATCTACCACCTCATGATCTTAGGAAAGGCAAAAGTTTGCTGCTATTTGCTAAAGAAACACTAGCAAAACAAGATTAAATATAATTCTGGCCACGGTTGTCTCTAATCTGGCCCAACAGGTTATGTTAATATATGTATTAGACAACAATCAAAGAGGAAGGACAAAATCTTTGCCTCCAGCTTCATGCCACAGCACTTGCTTAACCAAATGAGTAAAAGAGGCAATGCTGACTGGATAACTTAAACTTCCAACCTCTGTAATCCTATAACTGACAGTCAAACGAGCTGATCAAACAACTCTGTTTACCTGCAGACTAGTTTGGATTCCACTGGTGTCCAGCAACAGAGGAAAATCATTTTGTTGTTTAGTTTCAGACAATTCTGCAACCCAAGTTGATGACTTCTCCCAGTACCACTTGACATCAGACTTAGTGAAGAGCAAAAAATAAGTTTTCTGGATGTGAGTAGGTTTGAAAAGTCTTACAGAACTAAAAATATACAGTAGTAGCCAAGAAGGAGGTAAAAAGGATTTTTTTTTTAATTAGAGACATCAACATCAGGGTTTTTTTCAGCTTCAAAGACACAGAAACAGATAAAGGATGATAATATTTCACTGCGAAGACTGAAGTACCAGACAGCAGGAATTCCTCACTGAACATGTAGCAGACGCAAAAAACTCCTACGCTCCCATCAGTTATTGGTCACTTGATAATACGTCAAATGCATCTCCACCAAGGAGGAAATGCATGTTGCTATTAACATTGCCAATGAAAACCAGCAGGCTTCCTCCCCTCATTCGTTGCTTAATGGCTCTACTCCCAAGACACTCTTTACCCGTCCTTCTCTGGTAGTAAAATAATTCAAAAGCTCCATTTTCTGTAATTTTAAAAGATCATCCAAATAGCAGTCTACATGCAAAATGCAGGTATTCCTCTGGCAAGGCTAAAGACTCCTGCACCGTTCCCTCATGTTCATGCCTTATCTTTAGTGAGATAAACCGTAATGCTCAGAAGCTGACCCAAACCAGTTCAGGTAAAGTTAAATGAGTTTTAGGCTGAGACATGGATATTCTTGCAGGTTCCCTCCTGCCTGCTAGTACTTTGGTATTTCAGTGACTCAAGTCCTCGTGTTGCTCTGCCAGGTTACTCTGCACTCTGCTCACTTATTTTATCTGCCTACCTCTTTGTGGCCTCTTGAGGCGCTTGCGTGCAAACCCTTCTTGGTCTGTGCCAGGCTTATATTTCAGGTGCCTTTTTTAAAAGCAAATATTTCTATCACTGTCCAGCCTCAAAAGACCAGATCCTGGAATATTTGTTAGGAGGCTGTTCCAAACTCTTCATGTCTTTGGGCATTGGTTTTCCACATGAAGTCATGCAAGGGGTGCAGTATGTTTGTTACACTTATGACAAACCACCATGGTTCGATGAGCATTTGTTATCTCTTTCGTACTCTGTTTGCATTGAGAATTTTTGAGTCTAGGGACAGCTTAAGGATGAATGCTGAACAGCTTTCTCACAGGCAGCAGAGCTGTCAACAAAGGAAAGAAACTGGAAGAACCAGGTAAAAAGCAAGGACTGATTTTAGACTGCTTGGCTACCAGCTTTTTCTGGTTGTGTTCTGGCACCTCATTTTCTCAAGTGCCTTTGACATGCTCAGTAAAAGGATGAACATATCCTAGACAAGGATTCTGCTGCCAATATTCCCTAGTATTGCTCTAAATATAACTCCTTTCCCCTTGCCAAGCCCTTTCCTATTACATTTTGTGGGAGAGTATGCTCTGCATCAAGCAATTCTGCACCTTCATTCTCCTTTCCATTCCCTCCACCAGAAAACTACCACCTGAAGAAATAAGTCTTTAAACAATGCAGTCTTGCTAGAATTTTGTGCTAGGCCATCAAGAGTTTTATTTTAATTTCATTTGGGTTAATGTGGGTTTAGCACATTAAAAAAATTGGAGGGAGCCTGGGAGATGGACGTCAGCAGACATCTGTGTCATAGATGTCTGGTGTGGTTTTTGACATGGTGGTGGATGGTGTTCTCCATTAAAACTAGATTTTACCTGTCATGTTAGCCACTAAATGCATAAAGACCTAGTTGACACCTCTAAAAATGTAAGTGTAAGGAGGAACTCAGCTTCCACTGGGACAAGGACAATTCCCACTGCTGTTAGGTATGTTCCAAAAGACCTGAAAGAACAAAACCACCAGTGGAAAGATATCAAACAGGACACAGCTTTTGTGTCTAGTAGAGAGAGGTACAAGGAGGTCCCAGAATTGCAAGTGAATCTGAGAAAAATCAAACGTTGAATTTTGCACATTTTTATCCATGATGATAATTAATCATTGGTGTGTTCAACTAAACTTTATGACAAATGTTAACCACCGCCATACAGGCAGGCTGAAATGCACCAGATGAGGAAGAAAGAATGGAGAATACATATAGCCTGCCTTCCTGGGAAGGCAGATTGGTTGATCACAAAGATCTATCTTAACCTTCAAAGAACAGATTGGTCAAGATGAGAGACTGAAGGAAAACTGTTCTTCTATCATAAGGACACATATTGCACTGAACCATGCTGCTACAAATACTGTGGCCTCTGCCATGTGCCTTAGAGCAAGCCCTGCTCTAAATCTGTATTTTTCAGAAAAGAATATTCCATGTGTTCTGAGTTAATCAAAAGCACATGGGAGATTGCTGTGGTTTCTTTTGTAGGGGGCTGCTACCGGTATCCCCTAGACCACAGAAACAGTCCGTGTGGGTCCCTCAGCTCAGCAGGCTGTGCGTGGGTTCAGGCTTGGAAGAAGGAAGCATGCTCTCTCTTGGGTTAGGAAGGATGTTTATTCAGTGCAGTCCATGTGGCAGAGGCTTTGCCAGAGCCCCTGTCTCATCATGGAGGAAGCATGGAGAGAGAGAGAATGTGGGCCTCGTGTCTCCTTCTCCCAGCTCGGGGGCTGGGCGGGGAAACACTGTGACCCAATGGGGAAGGGAAGGGGTGGGGTTACCTCAGGAGGAACCACGGGGGTCATCAGGGGTAGGGGGGTGAAAGGGACATACCAAATACAGACAAATAACAAATACAAATACAAATTCAAAACCTGAAACTTGCGCCGCTACGTTTCCCTCTTTTTTTTCCTTAAAAAGCAAGCTTTTAGACTTAAAAAAACCCAAATTTGTGTCCCACATTTGGTCAGAGGACTATTTTTCTATCAAGATAACTTTTTGGATCTTCTTTATCTTCAAAATCTGCAAACATGCCAATTGCAGGGGTGTGGTGTTATCAGAGATATAAACTACACATTTGGTAAGACAAAAGACTATTAAAACAAAAACAACAATAAACAACTTGACAGTTCATCCTTGATAAGAAATCCAGACTGCCAGGAGTCTCATTCAGCAACAGTTGTTTTAAGTTTGTTCCAGCACTGCTGATAACATTTGGAATGTTCAGACGGATATTCTGCTTTTTCAGGAAAGGCTGTTTTCACTTGCACATGTTACAGGACTTGGAAGCTGGAACAGCAATACCATTTTGACATTGGTGGGACTTTCCTCCTTTTTGGCAGGTGTTCTGAGACTGCAAAGATAACTCAAGACATTTTAACAAACACACAACAAAGCAAACAAAAAGGAACCAATGTGGGAAAAGTCAAGGAGAAAGGGAAAAAATCTTTTTTATTGATATTTGTTTTGCCTTTCAAGGTTTTCTTTCTCCGCCAAGCTGCAAAGCAGACTTGGTGTTTTTCTTGGGGGGAAAAGGATCGGGCTGTTTTGAAAATTTCCAAATGAGACCAAACTGAACCAAATTTAAAATGAGGAATGCTGTTATTTTCCCTCTGAGTTGCCAAATTTTTGTCCTCACGCCGGGCAAGGCAGCGCTTTTTTAGAAGTTTTTTTGAAAGGCTTTTAGGGTTTCTCTTTCTCCCTCACTCTCTCCCCTTTCTCTCCCTTCATTTCCACCCTGTTCTTTCTCACTTTCCCACCCTCTTCCTTTCTCTCCTCCCTGTTTTCTTGTTTTTGTGAAGACCAGGATGTTATTTGTCCATTCAGCAGGTACAGTTGTTTTTGGGCTGTTATGTTGGAAGCAGGCAAGGTGTTCCCATCAGCAGTCTTGACAGCAATCTGCATTTCCTTGTTGATTTGACGTGGTGTGGTCACTCATGTGCAGGATCCTCAACATTTCAATTATCAAAGGCATGAAAATTCTGAAAAATCTCAAAAGGTTAAAAATCTGTACCATAACTAACACTTTGTTTGCTGCTTGTTTAACTTTTTCAAGAACAGGATTAGAAATCACTGAGATTTGAACAAAATCCAACTCACGTTGCTTTTTATATTGCAATTGTTTTAAAGCTGTTACCAAATTACTTAATTCAGTTTGATCAATTAGTGTAAAGAATTCTTTTCTTGTGTTTAGAAGAGAATTTGGAGTTTGTGTTGGCACTGATTCGAATTTAGAATTTTTTGATTCTAATTTTTCTTGTCCAGTTTCATCATTATCAGAAACTGTACTTGCAATGTAAGAATGATTGTTCTTATCTATTTTTGAGCCGGAGGTATCTGCTGTACAATCATAAGAGAGATAAGTTCGAGCATGGGGGAGGGGGACGCAGCCACCGCAGGCACCCAAGGCAGGGCGGGGCCGAGCCTCATGGGTGGTGGTTTGGCTGTCTGGTGACATCAGCCAAAACACGGATCTTGGGAGAGGACGAGGGGGAGGGGTTTGGGGAGATGGCAGAGGGGAATTCTCGTCGGAACTGGACGAGAATGTGGTCTGGAGTTGCGGGACTCCAGGTTGGGAAGGAGGTGCAGGGGACCCCGTCCCCGCGTGGTCAGCACCATGTTTGCGAGGGGTTGGCATGGAACGACACAGCGCCCTCCCAGCGCTCCCCATCCCTGCAGGGTCAGGCTTGGCCGCGCGGGCAGCCCCAGTGAGGTCGGCCCAGGCTGGGCCATGCTGCGGCGGGACAGGGCTCTCAGTGACATCTGCCTGCACACCATGCTCTGCAGACGGGGTTGCGGGGGGCAAGCACAGGGGATCGGGTCTGCCGCTCTCCACGCTCACTGGCACCCTCTCCCCAGACCAAAGGGCTGGCAGTGCCGCTGCTGCGGTGCGGCCGCCCACTTTGTGGGAGCGAAGGCAGCGCCCGCCGCCTGCTCATACATTCAGGGGAAGAATCGGGAGATTTGCAGCTACTGCTTTGTGGAGAGAGGGGCTCCCAGCGCGCTGGGGCATGCAGGAGAGCGTCTTGCTGGCGTGGCTGGTTGGAGAAAGCCACACAATGCTGTTTTGCTCGCCCCGGCTCGCTGCCGCTGAGCACCAAGCTGAGGAGTGAGCGCTTCTCCTGCCCACACCTCTCGGCACGGCTTTCAAAGGCAAGCAGAGAATGCCTTTCTTGCCCACACCACGCGAACCCACCATGCTCCACAGCAGCTGCAGGGCGCCCAAACTGCTCTGCACCACCACTCCCGTGTTTGAAGCCGAGGAGCAAGCGCTTCCCCTGCCCGCGTCGCGCGGACCCGCTGTGTTCTGCTGGGGAACAGGACTGCTCCAGCTTGAAACCGCATGGGATGGGTGCAGGGGACCGTGCCTCCCCCTCGCACCTCTGCGGAGATGGGGTTCAGAAACTGCGGATGGGATGCGAGCCCACCACTCCCACCACGTGTTTGTGTGGAAGGGGGGTGGCCACGCCTACCGCAGGCCACCAGGTGGCGCCGTAGAACAAAGAACCAAGCGCGCCAAACTCGCAGCTCCCCTCGGCAGGCGTTTTGCAGAGACAGAGACAGAAAAACAGAGGAGAAAAAAGAGAAAATGGCCATCAAGACAGTTTTTTAACCAAATGAACCGCACATTTGCAAGTTCCCTCACGTCTGCGCAGTCCAATTTCCCAAAATTCTTTCCTCCCTCAGGAGAAAGAAGCCATGGGCCCAAAGCCCTGCTCCTTAAGGAACAACTTAAAAGCGGTTAAACTCACCATGTGGGGCGTAGAGAAGAAGACTCGTGGTGCTGTAGGATCCAAACCTTTGAAAGGACTTTCCCAGTGCTCTGGAAAGCTACCCTTTCTTCTGCTGGAGATGGTGGCCAACAGCAACAAAACAACCAAAGAGAAATTTCCTCTGAGTCCTCTGTGGGTTTTTCAGAGTTCTCTGTGACGATGGCCGCCCTGCTCGCACGCCTCACTGGGCACCCCTGGAGCTACTTGTCCTCTCTGGGGCATGCTGCTCTTCTGGGGTCCCTTGCTGAGCTGAGGTCTGCCAAATGTCTGGGTGCCATCTGTTGCTGTTTCTTTCGTTGGGGGGGCTGCTACCAGCATGCAACAATCCCCCAGACCACAGAAACAGTCCGTGTGGGTCCCTCAGCTTAGCTGGTTGTGCATGGGTTCAGGCTTGGAAGAAGGAAGCATGCTCTCTCTTTGGGTTAGGAAGGATGTTTATTCAGTGCAGCCATGGGGCAGGGGCTTTCCCAGAGGCCCTGTCTCATCATGGAGGAAGCAGAGAGAGAGAGAGAGAGAGAGAGAGAGAGGGCCTGGTGTGTCTCTTTTTCCAGGTCGGGACCTGGGCGGGGAAACACTGTGACCCAATGGGGAAGGGAAGGGGGAGGGGTTACATCAGGAGGAACCACGGGGGTCATCAGGGGTAGGGGGGTGAAAGGGACATACCAAGTACAGACAAATAACAAATACAATACAAATTCAAAACCTGAAACTTGCACCGCTACAGGAGATGATTGGGATGTGATTAGCAAGGCTCTCCCCTGTCTCTGGAAGAAGATGTCCCTACAAGCCTTTCATTCACGTCTTCATACACATTACGATCATGCCACATATTTGGAACAGTGTTGGGAATCATCCCTCTCTCTTTTGATAGACAGATATTTACAGCAAAGTATCAAGTCTGAATTTCTAAGATCCGGACATCTTACCATAAAGCTCATTTTGCTTTGTCTTGGTCTTTGGAAAGGCAAAAATTACAAAAAATTGCACAAAATATGTCTTTGGCTTCTGGACATGAGGGGATTTGACTGTGGCTTTCAAAACTTCAGACGCATTTTCAGTGTCCATTTGACATACATATGGTTGAATGACGTTCTCATGACAAGGCAATTTAGAAAACAGAGCATGCATTCTTTAGGAGAGGTGTGAACTTCTTTTAATGGGAATTACCTCCACTGCAAAATAAAGGAGATCCACAAATTTCTGAACCCTGCCTACTGCAATGTCTGTTTCTTTTGATTTTGGAGAGAGGCAGCAGATAAATGTCTGACCAGCTTCTTTGTAGTTCTGAGACCAGAAATAGTGGATATAAAAGCAGATTATTTTTTTTTTAACACTGGATATATATGGGATCTCCAGCTTCTCTCAAAAGGTTTTACTTTCAAAGTGCATGAATAGTTTTCCCTGCTGTGCTCTTAGCCACGAGGACTTCCAGAACTGAAAAGACAGTCAGTACTTCCCTCACAACAGATGAGCATTTCAGATCTTCCTGTGTGGCATCCCTGAGTGATTCTGCGTCAAAGGGCTGGGGAGAGCTGGGAAACTGAAAGAGAGCAAATTAAAAGGTATGTCTGGTTTCCCAAATGGCTGAACTCTCTTCTTGCTCTGTTCCAGCCCAAGATTCTGGTCCCTCTGGCAATGAAGCCAGTGTACCAGCTGATCACGAGCCCAGCTCAGGGCCAGAATGCTTTCAGAGGACTGGCAGTGTCTGTATTTCTCCTTCCCTTAGTAGACAGTTCCCTTAGAGCTAACTGTCATTTGACCAGAACAAAAAACAATTCAGAGGGAAACAGGTCTTAAAACTACCAGGTGGCTATTCCTATTTCTTGCTTTCCTGGCAACTGTCTGCATCCTATAGATTTCTTAGGTTAGAATTCTCTGTTTCATCCACTTCCAAATACATTTGGTAAACAGCCCTTGAATCCAGCTCAGGCTTTTGATTTGCCTTTATGTAAGATAATTTACTTTCCCACTGCTCACACTAATTTGATCCGTTAACTCATAGCATCAAAAAAATTACGTGTCAAATTTGTGAGTAACGGAATGGGCATGAGAACTTCAGTTTTGTCTGGTGCATCATGAAAACCTCCCCAGCATTAATGCTTTTTGAGGTAAAAAAATCTGGTGTGATATTTATCAGCACAGTTACAGTGTCCAGTAAAGAGTTTGCTGTAACCCCTCTTCTGCATAGTCAACATTTTTTCCAGCTCACCAAATGGCATGACTGGGGGAAAGGAAGCCATTACAGCAGATAATCATCAGCAGTGACATATGAAAGGAATTTGAGTTTGTTTCCTTTCTTGTACTTTGGAATACAAGTGTCATTTAGTCCCTAAGTAGAAACCAAGGGGTGTTTATCTGCTGCATTATTTTATTGTGCTACCTGATTCTCAGGGAAATGGATGAACAGCAGAAGGGAAATGAAGAACTTTCTGTATCATATACCCTCAGCAACGTCATAACTCATATGTGGAAGACCTGTTGCTCTGAGTTAAAAAAAGCTCATGCTACTTTCAGAGTGACTCACGGTCCAATCTGTTCCTTTCTGCAGAGAAACAGCTTACAGAGCTCTGGCTCATCACAGTATAAAGCACTGTATCCTCCTACTGATACAGAATACGTTTAATTTTAAGGCTCTTCCTCCTTTCTATGCAATTAACCAGTCAATGCTTCTCTTCCCATCTCTCCATTTGGGCTCTGAAGGTCACACTGAGTCCTTCGTCTTCAGCAGGTTGAGTCATCAGGGTCCAGAGGGAACATAAATACGAAAAAATTCCAGTAGGACATGAAAGACAAGGCAGTTTGGTTGTCTGTCTCTGGAACAAACTGCTGATCAAAGTCCTAAAGCCTCCAGTGTGGTGTTGAGTTGCATGTGACATGTGGGGGTGTAGTTTCAATGCTGACAGCTCTGCTTATCAGTTCTTGCAGACTTGGAGCGTGTTCCTCCTGCCGCGCTTACACTGAAGCTTATGCTCATGCAACGTGATACAGAAAATTAGAAATCCAGCACCTGCTGACCTACATGTCACCAGTTGTCTGTGCGGGGTGTACTCTCCATCCTGCATCCTAACACCTTCTACTGCCAGATCCACAGGGATATGTGGCAAGAAATTGCACCTTTGGCTGTAATGAGGAAAATCCCTCAAATATAGGACTGGACCTATCAGCCTCTGTTTGCCTGTGCTTCACTGGGACCACCTAATGTGGCTCTGACCCTCCTGTCAAGGAGAAGAAACTGAACCACTGCATCACTTAACAAAAGCAAAGATATACACCAGTTAATGAAAGAGATATTAGTGCTTTCCAGAAATTCTTTCTGACTGCAACCCTGATATAAAAAAATGTCACCCAAATAAAGAGGTTTTGCACTAAAGAAATATTAACAGAATTGTCAGCAGGGGGAAACATCAGAGAAATTTAAGATGCCTGTGTTTTGGATTGTTCGTGCTGGTAGTTATGGTACAAGCCAGCCAGATCACTAGTACATCCACCAGCCTTGTTTGCCACTAGGGAGAATGCAGTTTTGCTCTTTCACCCAAGAAATCTAAACTGGGATCAAGAATTAGGTAAGAACTGGCCCATAATGCTACAGAGTCAACTTGGCACTGGACAAGAAGTCTCTCTAAAGAACACATGGGTGCTTTTCTCCAGTGCTGTATGCCATTATGTGGCTGTATTGGGAGCTATGGCTTGCTGTATGTGTTCTTCTCTCTAAGTAGCTACTTTTTCACTCCAACAGACTATTCAGACAGCCATCGTCCCAGCCATGGATCAATGGAGATTGGAGATTTGGTCACAGACACAAGCCAGTAGTTCTTACATGTACTTTGCAAGGATGGCTTCTTTCTCTGGTAGCAGGGGATCAAGGAGTTGTGCCTTCAAGCCTCTAACCAGCGACAGCAGCCACATGGTATCCTGTCTGAAACAGATGTTCGATACAGAAAGGAGAGGTGTGGGGCATTTTCTTTGTGAGAGAGCAGGGACAGTGGGACAGCTGTGGGCAGAGGTGAGTTGTGCCTCACTGCGGCTGCTGGGACACAAGGCCAGGACATTAGTCAAGGGAAGAGGGATAATTTCTAGCTACCAGACTCCTCCTAACTACACTTCTTTGACCATGACTGGTGCAAACCACGTCCAGCCAGGCAGATACTGACCTGCCATGGAGTTTGGTCTGACCAGCTCATGCATATAGAAGTGCTGTGCTCAAAAGGCCTCTTCTGAGGAGTGAGGTTCACAAGTTAAATGGGAGGCAAAAGAATGAATAGGAGCCTTTTGAATAGCTAATTAATAGGTTTGCCATCCACTTGAATTATATTCTTCCCTTTTGAGACTTTTTTTTTTCTTTGGCTGATACTGGAAAAACAAAGCTTGAGCACATCCTAAAAGGAAAGACTAGATGAGAACAGTGCTCCATACCCTGTGAATCCGGGTACCTTTGTCTCTTAAAGAAAGCTCTTTTCAGTGTTTTACAAGCCTAGCAGTGCCAATGTATTTAGAACTGTAAGGAAATGCTACTCAAACAGCAATTTATTCATGTCAAAACCTACAAAAATAGTAGGTGTTGTGGGACCTACATGCCATTTGGGCAGATTCTCTTTCTTGTGCACTCTCCTTTTCCTTGGCCAATACCAATGATATGTAGAATGGCAGAATAACTCACATGTATGCTAATTTACCTCTTTCAGCTTTTTTCTCTTTGACTGCTACTTAAAAGCACATATTAGTTTTGCAGCAAACACTGTCTGGGCTGCTTTCCTCTGTGATTATTTGCCACATTTCCTGCTAGACAGCCAGAGGAGCATGGATGTTCTGTGTCAGAGAGGTCAGTGTTCAGACACCTGAGCAGCATCTCGTTCACAGAGACAACCTATTTTCTTAGTGGACCATATGGGATCTGCAGAAAACTTTTCTGGATTTTCGTCACCAGATGGTGCTCCAGCATTGGGCTAGTGCTGCATTGGTCACTTGCTGAAGCACCAGGTTCTCCTTGAAGCTTTGGGCTGCCTGTTCTCCTGCAAGGTCAATTCCATTATTCTGGTCTGCAGTTCTGATTGCCTCTGTCTTGGGCCTTTCTTCGGGTAGGGTGAGTGAGCCCTCTGCCTGCTTCTCAGTAGCAGTTTTCTTATTGAGCTGGTTAGCTCATAGGATTTGTCCAAAACAGTTGGTGTATGGCTGTGACCTCTTGCATTGCTCCCACTACAGGCATTGTAGCTGGATCTGGCCATACTTCAAGCCTCTTCTGCTCATCAGATCTCTTTTTGGAGCATGGCACAGTCCTATCATGATTTTCTTCATTGAAGATACCAAAGCCTTTTCCTGGCCTGGAGTTTTGTTTTAGCACCAGCTAGACTGAGGACCAATCAGGTACAGAAAATGTTTGACATGAGTGGAGTGACTCCCTTCAGGATGCTTTTGTTCCCATGTGAAGAGTTTGAACTTGGAGGGGGATCAGGCATTCCCCACGCAGCACACAAGCTGCTGTGAGCTCACTGAGGTGGGCAAGGCCTTTGGGGAAGTGCAGAAATGCTGGGGCCAGGGAACCTAGTTCTGGAGAGCAAAATGTCAGGTTACACATCCACAGAGTGGCGTATGCCAAGTAAGTCAGCTCCTGAGAAAAAAGAGATGTCAAAGCTGTAGCCCGTAAAGCCAGAAACTCCAGTGGTGCCACCAGGCTCCATCTGAGACCTCAGAAGAAATGTAGGCTACCAGGCCGTGCCCATAGATACACACTGGCTCGCTGAGAGCACACTGAAAGTAGACAGGCCTGTTTCAGCCAGGCTGTAGCTGAAGTTTCTCGCCTCACACTGAGAACAATAGAAACTCACTCCACCCAGTCTGGGAACAATAGAGTAATTTCCACACACCAGACCTGTTCAGTACAAGGGCAATCTGCCCCCGCACATACTCACAGCAATGGGAGCAGCACAGTCCCAAAGAGGTTTGGGAAATCTGCCTTTTTAAGCTCAAATATTTTGGTTAATGACATTGTTCAAGCTTCATGGATTTGGCTTTGTCCACATCTAGTAATATAACCAGAGCATAATATATAAGGGGATTTTCAACCTAACTGCTCCTAAATTTCTAAAGATGCAACTTTGTACATGTGCATATTGGGACGACATCAGGATGTTTACAGTTCTTTAGGGGAAAAGGAAAGAGAAGTGTCCTTTTCCTTCAGATGGCCAGTGCCCAGGTCACATATGGTGTCATGCAGTGGTTTGTATCCTTGGTTTACACTAGAATAAGCAGAGATCTGAAATCCACCCTCCCAAACTAAGTGTTGAGCACCTCAGACTTGCTTTGCCACTGAGCGAGGAATTCCACCTCAGGACTGAGACATATTTCCAATAAAAGTTTTTGGTGAACAACAGGAAACTCATCAGGAAGCATTTTTGGTAAAAATATGCTAGTTTTGAAATTCAACATTCTAGACAAGAACCTGCTTATGCATTCTACTGTCTCAAATCTAGTAGGTCAGGGAACAAGAGACACTTCTTTTACCACTAAGGGCCTGGATTATATCCCTCAAAATGCACATGACAGAGAATTTATTAAACGTAACCTAATTTGGGATTTGTGCTGCAGGTCAGAAAAAATATGCAGGCTGTGCTAACCTTTTCCTGGTATTTGTCTCTGGCTTTGTTTTTAAGCAAGTCTGTTGATTACTCCAAGCTGGTAACCTTAGGTCATGCAAGACATGTCTCTAGACCCTAAGGCAGCCTACATGAAAGCAGTTTCTTCTCATGCTAAGGAGGAATACCCTACAGAGGGCCTCTGTTTTGTGACAGGTTAAACATCATAACATGAATGCAATTTCTTGCTCTGGCTCATGTGTATGTATGCCACTGGTAGCAGAGTCAAGACATTAATCTGTCTGCAGGCAGCCTGAAAACATGGCTGATTTCACTGAGAACTACTCTGTTCCTCTTAGAGGTATGCTAATTCCGATGTCCATTTTTATGACTGCCTATTAACCCAAGTAAATGAAGCTATGCCGAGGGAATTAAATATGATCCTATTTGACCAAGAAAATCCAATTAAAACTCAGAATTTTGTGCAAATTTTGAAAAAGTACTTTCCTTATTTCACTTTCCTTTCTAATTTGATGTGTGAAACATAAAATATCTGCTGGCAGTGGTTATTGCCCACTGTATCACACTAAACCAGCATTTATATCAAAAGATATTAAAATATACGTGCAGCATTTTTACATCTGTGCATCTGGTTCAAAGTCTGTCTGTGGAAAGAGTGTCATAAATACAGCCTGAAAACTGACTTAATATTATGAAACAAATAAAGAAGAGCATTTCTTTATCTCCTCACTTTTTCTTACAAATCCAGATTCTTGGAGCTGGCACAGATAATAAAAAAAGAAGCTCTAATAAAAAGAGCAACTCATATTTGATAAATGAATAATTGCAACAGCTGCATCATCAGAAAATCATAGAAACATAGAATGGTTTGGTTTGAGTTGGAAGGATCTAGTTCCAACTTCCCTGCTACCTGCTATGGGCAGGTACAACTCCCACTAGATCAAGTTGTTCAGAGCTCCATTCAGCCTGTCCTTGAACAGTGCCAGGGATCCAGCATCCACAGCTCCTCTGCCTCACCACCCTCAGAGCAAAGAATCTGTCATCTAAACCTACTGTATTTCAATGTAGAGCCATTCCCCCTTTTTCTGTCACTACATGCTCCTGTTAAAACTCCCTCTCCGTCTCCTTTGTAGGCCCCCATCTCAGGTACTAGCAGGCAACAATAAGGTCATCCTTGAACCTTCTCTTCTCTGAATAATCCAAATTCTCTCAGCGTTTACTCATAGGATAGGTGCTGCAACTCTCTGGTCATCTCTGTGACTCTCCTCTGCACTCACTCCAGCAGTTCCGTGTCCTTCCTGTGCTGGGACACCAGAGCTGGGGTTGGATGTAGGGTTCCAGGTGGGGTGTCACCAGAGCAGAGCAGAGGGGCAGAATCCCCTCCCTCCCCTGCTGCCCACGCTGCTTTGGATGCAGCCCAGGACACGTTTGTCTTTCTGAGCCGGGAGTGCTCATGGCTGGGTCATGTCCAACCTCTCACCCACCAGCACCCCCAAATCCTTCTCACAGGGCTGGTCTCCATCTGTTTATCCCCCAGCCTGTGCTGATACCAGGTGTTGCCCAGGTGCAGCACCTTGAACTTGGTCTTGTTAAAAATCATGAGATTCATGTAGGCAAACTTCTCAGGCTTGTCCGAATGTCATTGGATGGCACCCTGTCCTTTAGGTATGCCATGAAATACAGTTTTTGTGATACCTTTCTTGTCAGAACAAAAGGTTCTTCTAATTTCACTTCCCTGGAATAGAAATCACATCCACCATCTTTTTGTTAGCTTTTCTGAATTAAGGAAAACCCAAGGAAGATGGAAACTAAACACAATGAGATGAAACAAGGTCCACCATTTAGTTTTCATCATGAACTCTCTGGGATGAAAGTTTTGTTTGAAAAGCAAAATACTTTTGGAAATAGAAATATGAGGGACAACCACTGTATAATCAGTTAAGAGATTTAGATTTTATGATAGATTTGGGAAGTTTTTAACTTTGTTTTATTATTGGTGAAACAATAAAAAACAGCAAGCAAATAGTAAATAGTAGATAGCAAAACTTTCCAATGGTATCCATGTTTCAGAAAGACATGAGCAAGCTAAGTAGAGATGCTGACACTCGTTAGCATTGCCAAAGACATCCAACGGAGATGGCCACAGACTTCTCCTAAGAAGCTCATTATGTGCTCCTGATCAAACCTTTAGCCCATGCAGCTGCATTCTAGAATGGAGGAGACGTACTCAGGCTTAAAGCTACGTGGGAAGGAGCACTGGAGGTTTTCCAGCTCATATTTCAGTAACCTTCATCAAAAGTTTATTCTCTAACAGCTGCTGGATTATTTTATTTCTGAAGTCCCAAATTAACCATGCTACATCTACACACATATCCACAGCTGCATCACTCTCACCAGAGATTAATACCTCAGCCTGCCTGCCTGGAATGCAAGAAGGGAAGTTTCCTTCACCCAAGGCACTCACAAACACACACCTGCTTTGCAGTATGCCAGACACCTGGGGACAGACAAAGCCCTACCATGAATGACATAGCAGTACTGTTGTATGGCTTCCTACATGTATCCCACACTCACACACGGGGTGTGTATGACAGCCCCAAAACCTGGTATAGGACTGTGCTAGGGCAAGAGTCATTCCCGCTGCACTTCTGCTCCCAGCGTAGAAAGACAGAACACAGATGCTGTAGGGAGAGTCCTTTTACAACTTTTGCAATAGTAAACCAGTATCTATCTTGCACACATAGGAGAAAGGCTAGCATTTTAGATGACACTTCTGCATTGTATGCACTAGCTTACTATTTAAATATACAGCATCCTGGAACAACTTATCTCCTCAGTTTTTCAAAGCAACATAAGATGGAGCACCCTGTTATACAGTTAAAAGAACAACCAGGAGTATACCAGGGAGAGTAAGGCAGACTGCTGTTTTCATGACAAGACATTATTATGAAACACTAAACCTGGGCTTGAAAGTAAGCATGAAAAAAAGCACAGAAGCAAATTTACTTTCCTGTGGTATGCTTCTTCCATCATGTTTCTAAGCTGGAAGCTAAATGCCTAACAGAACTGAAGTCAGAATGCTCCTGAAGACTAGAGGAAGATAAAAGTATGTATGTAGAGAGGTCAGCAGACTGTGACAAAACCATCTTGTTTTGTCACCACTCTTCCTTATAATGGTGAGGTTTTGTTTCAAGTGTTCTAAATCTGACTTTGGCTTTTCTTGTCCCTTCCCCCCCCTATACAGTTAAAAGA
>JANPWX010019815.1:852806-892461 GCA_024734555.1 Trochalopteron elliotii
AAGTCTTTGTTTACAGGCAAGGAAATGTAGGGCCTACCCTCCTCCTCTGTATCTCTTCCTGCTAAATTGTTTGAGTTGGTGACTCAGGGCAATTTGCCTGCATGGATCTGCAGACAAAGTTCTACAAGTTCACCTTACACCAGTTTTGTGGTTTGTGTCAAAACCTGTGCAGTTATACTTTACAAATGCCTTTGTGATGGAGTAAATAATGGGATTCCTGCTCCTACAGTTAAAGTACAAAGTGTGCATGGTTCGGATCATAGTTCCCATGAAGTTAACTTCAAGCAATAATACACTGTGTCTCTGACTTGCACAGGATGTGCCAAGGACGCAGCCTAGAATGCTGAACATATCCCAGGTGGATTAGCTTCTTGCAGCAGAGACTTGTTACGTCTTTGAATACTAGCAGTGGGGGTATTGGCCCTCTTTAATTCCCTGGCCTGTCACAGACTTCTGTATGGAAAACCTTGTTAGATAATTTAGGCTGTAATGCTTCTAGAAGTGTATACCAGTGCACGAATGCTTGTATATTTCATCAGTATAAGGCCAACTGCATTGGCTTCTTGTAGATACTTAAACTAAAACACTCTGTGAAATAGCCACAGTTAAGTTTCTGCTAGCACAGCTCTCTCAGTCCATGGCCATCCACTTGACAACAGCAGTCTACAGGGCCTCACTGACACCAGATAAAGGACAGAGCTCGAAACAGTTGCCTGTGCCATCCATACTGTTTAAATTCTAATACAGAATGACCCAGACTTTGTGCTCTTGACGGTTGTCAAATCCCAGTTTCCTATTAGGAGAAAAGTAGATGTGATATGTAAATGAGACATTGGTTGTGAATGTTTCAAATATGGCCCAAGTTTTTCTCCAATGACTGCTTCAAGCATCACTAAATCTCTGGGAACCCTCTGCAACATAGATGCATACAAGATGCATTCATACTTTTTATTAAGAACAGCCTCCAGACATTCCTCCATGCCCTTCCCTTTCCCTTGGGAGTACTGTAGGGAAATGAGAGTTGTTAGCTGTTCAGGTGCCATGAAAGCCAATCAGCAGAGTGCCACAAACAGGAAGTGTCACTGAAAGGAGGGCTCAAATTATTAAAAGAAATCTACATTAACATTCCTTTATTCTATCTTTGGGGCTGGGTGTGCTCCATAATACAAATGAGTAGTGGAAAGTAAAGGTTCTTCTTGGGCTCACCTTTCCAAAATAGTTCTACCAATGATTTTTTTTTTTCAAATCTCTCTGAAGAAGGGCGGAATGGGGAAGGTAGAGATGAAGCCAAACAAAATTTTTATCACAGATTATGGTCAACAGGAAAATGCAAGCAATGTCAGCCACAAATAGAAAAGGCATCTGCCACTCTACAAACAGCCAAGTTTACCTTTAACAGATGAAATTCATGGAACTCATGACATCCAGATGGTCCGAGCAGATGATCTTTGCTGGAAGGCACTAAAAAAAATACAGAAGTCCCTGGCATGTTATTCTAGAAGAAATCTCCTTTCTGCCCCACTGGAAGCAGCTGGATTAACCTTGCATATTTAGGCAAAAAACACAGCAGGCGGATTCATTCCTGTGGACTCACATCAATCTTCATGATGCCAGCTCTGACATTTTTGGGGTTTTCTTTGGTTGATTTTAAAAAAGAAATAATATTGATTCTGGGTTTAAGACCCTCACTTCCTTCCAAAGTGTCACATGCAGTATGGACATAAATATTGAAAAGGGGCTGTAGTTCTAATTAATGAGTCAAAATTATAGTGTGGTTCCAGGGCCAGTGAACTAAATGTGCAGTGGGGAGGATGAGATGACTCCTGACACCCTAGGCTGTGACTTGGACCAGGAGTGCTGGCCTGTCCAGGGGACTTTTGCAGGAGCATCTCCTCTCTGTGTTATGCCACACAGACATAATATGAATATATGAGTGCGTGTACAAAGCAGGCCAGCACCAGCAGGGATTAGATGAGTCACTGCCTTGTCTTGGGTACTGCATGTTTCCTTGGGTGATGAGTCTTTGATGGAGGCAATGTGGCTCTTCATCAGACAAGGACACAGAGCCTAAAAGGCAAGAGGGAGAGAATCAGTATGGATATGATTAATATAGTCAAGGAGCAATGCTGAAGTGGAACACTTCTATCTGGTGGAAGACAGCAGCAAATTGACTTGTGCAAAGTGTTACTGTCTGTGTCTTTAGAGCTGCTGTAATAGGCGGTCTGGTTTTATACCACACTTGCAGGAGCACTAACTGCATGATACATTCATTTTTACACCCCCTCTTTAATACTTTTTAAGCTCTGTGTACCTTGACTGCCACGATATTCCTTCTGAAAACCTTTATCATTTGCTGTTCTCCTCTTCTGTCAAATTTGATCCTTTCTGCTCTCTCTGTAAGGAACTGCTTTACTGGACCTTGCTTTTATTTAGCTTCTCTCTGAGGGAAGCCTTCAGTGCAATAAATGATCCAAAGGACACCCAAGACTCCTCATTTCTTTCCCCAAATTCGTTGGACATTCCGGATCATGAAAGAGCTCCAACAAGGCAAGTGCTTTTAATAAATCTTAACTTGCAAAAGCAGTGTATGTTGATGACATTACAGGACTGAGCTCCTGAAAAATAGAAGCATGATAAACCTCCATAATCCCTCTACAATCCCAAAATCCCAAGTGGCTCTTTCTCTCTCTGGAAGTGGGTGGAGCAAGATAATTATATGTTGGAAGTATATTCCTCCTTTCCAGAACATGACCAAAGGTAATAGCTGTAGCCTAAAACCTGGAGTTCCTGGTCTTGTTTGTTTTCATCTTTCTTGTTTCTTATCACTTACCTGCAAGCACTTGAGCCAGTCTCTTTGAATTTTGATTTGTACATCAAAATCCGGTCAACCTCAGTATGAGAGAGCTCCCCTATGATAAACAGGTATGATAACCAGACAGACTGCTGTAATACTGACCAAGTGCTCTGAAAAGTGTTAGATGAGAAGAAATACTTAGAAGATAAGTTCACACTACACAATTGTTACATTTTTTTTAATTGATCCCATGCACTTGGTTTAGAAATGCTTGAGTGCGATTCAAATGTGTCACGAAAAGCTGCAGAAGTGCAAACTCTTTGAGTAATCACGAAGTCTATTATGACCATTGCTTGTGAGACATATGGAACAACTTTAGACATATGAAACAACCAGGAGTTCCCAATAACAGAGTTACCGGAATGGGTTTGTTATAAATGATCAACTAGCCAATCGGATAGAAAATAATAAGTTTTATTTTTCCATTTTAAATCTATCTGGGACAGTCACAGGGAACAACATTCGAATGTTGGGTGAAACAGCCGACTGACAGCAAGGTTGCTGTCTCGCACTGTTCCGCGATTTACTGGTGGTTGAGTCCGAGTTCTTATACTGTATTTTGTGCCTCCCGGCAGCAGAGGTATTGTGTTTTTTCAAATTCAAGCCCAGTCTTTCACTTGATGATGAACCCTGAACAGATTTCCCGGTGCTGGGCCCGCGTCTGAAAGGATTTTCCGGGAATCTTCTTTTGGGATGATGATGTTGTCAAATTCAGGGTCCACCCTCGAAATGGGTATCAATGTGTTGATGGTGCGTTGATGGTGGGTTGATGATCCAGGTGCCCAAGATCTGATTAGCTCAAGGAGCTACATCCTGGCAAGCCACCCTCCTTTCTGGTGTAAATCGAGATGGCAGATTGTATACAAAGCATGTCCCGGCATTTGGTGAACGCCCGTCCCATTCTGGGAATCAGGGTTACTTTTTATACTTACAGGGTTATAGAAAATATACATTCTATCATCTATTATGTTTTAATTGCACGAATTTATAGTTACATCTATTACAGGTTGCATTCAACATATCTATCACTACCTTTTTTCACACTATGCAGGGGCAGATGCAGCAAAACCTTGTTCTGCCACTTTCAGATAGGCTGAGGAGAACTTCTCCAACCTTGCTTGCAGGCAAGAAAGGTTTGACTAGGGTGGAAAATTGGGCCTGTGTTATTTCTTGGTGTCCCCTCCCCATCCCTGCTCTCTTTATCCCCCTTTGCTTTACATATTAACAAGTTTCTGGTCTTGGACTAGATCTCCTTAGCCAATGCATCATACAGAGGAGATACATGTATGGTACAGAAGCAAGACACTTCACAGTTCTTAGAGGACCTTTACCTCCTACATAAATAACTCTTAAACCTGCATCACGTCAGAGTAGGAGGTAGGATACACAGCCTCTTATTTCTGGACTTTCAGAGGAATTGGTCTATAAAAATGGAAGGTACAAGGGTGTTAGGAGGAAACTGAAGTTCTTGCGCTCTGGCAGTGGTGCATGTTTTCTCAATAATCCCTCTGCTTCATTCTGTTGAATGCTCAGGGTCATTTAGAACAGACCAGTCAGAGTTTTTATCCTGTGGCCATGTCAGATATACCATTAGTGCCTGCCATCTCCTGAGACCAGTGCACACCTGTTTCTTGCAATGGGAAATGGCCGTCAACTAGGGACATTAGACTTGAAGAAAAAAATTACTGAGTGTGGTTTTAAAAAGTTAATGATTATGAATCCTTTCTGATCAGTTTCCAAGACTGAAGTATCCACTTGGAAAGAAGTTTTTTCAGTTATCACACCTGCTTCTCCCAGACCACAAGACTTCAATACTTACTTACATTTTTCCCCTGCATTCTGCTTAAATAGGATACAGACGTTTTACAATGTGAACCTTTGTGATATAACATAATATATGTTAAGCAACCTCTGCACAAATGGTCCATTGCAAAGATCTTGAAGTCCTTGGTTGTGAATGAAAGACTGTGAATACCCAGAACAGTGTCACTGATTCAAAAAGTCAACCCTGTCTTGTCTTATGATCTCGTAGGATCAGATGTCTCCTCTAATGTGACTCACTTGCGTTTCTTCAGAGCTCCCTATGTCAAGTTTTGCATGGACTTCCTGATGTACAGACAGTAGGGCATGAGCCATGCAAGGCAAATGTCACAATACTGAACAAAACCATGGTTTGGGGGAAAAAATAAATGAAAAATTAATTCTGGCAGAAATTTCAAAGCAAATTTTAAAACAAACTTTTCTAGACAGAGAAGCCCAGTGGACATTACTGAACAAGAGGATAACATAAAGGTCTGAGCCATGGCATTGAATACAGCAGCCTTTCAATTCAAGCTCAATTTTACCTGCAGCAATGTCCACTGAAAGGATAGTTGTCTGAGGGTGAGCAAAATTGAAATAAACTTACCCTTTAGCATCCTGCATATGATAAAGGAAACAGCTGAGGGTAAACCTAGATAAAACAAAAAATAATAATCAGGGAGTTAAGCTGATGCAACTGAGTAAAAGCAGAAAAAATTGGAGAATAAGACATGGGAAATAAATGGGCTGCTGCAGGGGTTGTTGCATTTTCCTTTGCTGGATTGACATGCAGCTGGGTATGTCAAGAGCAAAGAGAATATTTTGATGGTTTTAGCAAGCGTTCAATACCATGAATGCTGGAAACAATGACAAGGAATCCACTTTTGGAGGCACAGACAGGTACAGACGGTCACGTCTGCCTCACTTGTGTGCCTACTGCTGGCTGCAGGCCAGAGCCATTTAAATGCATTAGCTCAGGGCTGTACATATGCTGAATGAGACTATTCAGTTCCTGGAAGAGAGCTGGTTTGTGTCTTGCCATCAGCAAGGGCAGACATAGCAAAGATGTATCTGCCTACACCATTTGTGTAGGTGCAGCTGAAAACAGCATTGAGGCCCTTGAAATAAATTTATGGCTTGGTTTTACAAATGGATTTTTTTTACATAGATGGATGTTTTTTGACTTTTTCTGACTGTTTCTGTCACAAATTAAGTCTCCTCAGGCAACTCTTGGTTCTGACAGAGAATATGATAATTTTGTCCAGTCAAGAGTAGCCACAAAAATTTGGCACAAACATAATTGTGTTGCAGTACATACCAAAGCTGTGCAATAAATCTGTTTCTCCTGGGAACTCAAATGCCCTGAGTATTGTGGTGATAATAGCTACATTAGCTTAGAAAAAAGCAGTCAGTTCACATATTTGAACAAGACTAAGACTTGCTGAGCAGAAAGAGAATCAACTAAGAGACAGCAAAAGAAAGAAATATTAAATGGCATACTGCATAAATGGAATGTATTTGGCCTAGGTAAAAAGTGTATCTATATGAAGGAAGTACTTTACCTAACCTCCCTTCAAACCATCTCCTGCTCTTTGTACATTTTCAGCAGCAAGGAAAGTAAGGAAAAAAACAAGGCATGGTTTGTGGGGGAAAAAGAATAATAATATCTGTTACTAGAGCAACTGACAAAGTTGGAAAAATACATAAGCTTTCAAGCATACTAGGACTTTTTTAACATTCACATTATTTTATTTCCTGAAATAAATCTATATGGTAAGAGAGTTTATTTCAAGGCTGATAGCACAAAGATAGATAAAATTATACTATGACATTTTGTCTGAAGTACCACCCTCTACAGACAAAAATCTCAGACTTCACAGGGAAATAGTTTTGTGGGTCAACCTTCATCTGTAGAATATAGGTCTGGCCTTGCACTGGAAAAGAACAAAACCTACACAGCCCTCAAAGTTGTCAGTGGGTTTCTATTAAACAAGACAGCTGAAATCTATCCATTTTCCTCCTGTAGAGCAAAATTTATAAGTCAAATGAGCACAAGCTACTCCAGTTGAACATCTCAGAGAACATATTCTGTCCTGACTTGCATGAAGATCACCTCTGAAAAAGTATTCCATTTCTTCCCAATGATATTCATTATGCTTTCTCCAGACTGAACTGGAACAATAAAGGGTAGAGATGCAGAGATAAACAATGAGGCCACCCTACCATATCCAGCTATGTTAAGAATTTGGCCACTACCATTCCTAATAGAAATAAACAGTCAAATTCCTGCAATTTGACTTATTTCAGGGAGTGGGAATGGCAAAATATCTGTAGCAAATAACATGTCCAGAAACTTGTACAAACTGAAAGAAGAGATCCATTTCAATGGGCCTACATAAAAGAAAAATGCCTACTGTTTACTTTTGGCAGCTGGCAATTGTTGTTGCCAGACTCATGAAAGTCCTTGGTGAGACAGCTGCCACTCCTGTAGGTGCTTCAATGCACAGGCTGGGACTTTCTTGGGCAGCAGCAGTGGGTTTTGATCTTGCAGCCTAGGTTGATGGGGTCAAAGAGGTTTCTGCTCTTGGGATGGCAATGGTGTAGGATGGATAGGCATTGTGTATGCATACTGGAAGGAAAAGATACAGTGGCTATTGAACTATGTAAAAAAGATATTCTCTTTCTGCTGCTATCATGATACCAGCTTTGTCCCAGAATGAAAAATGATGGACAAGGAAAGTAATCTGCTCTGCAATGCCTGAGGTGATTTCTCACAGTGCCCTGGCACCACCAAGTGTTTGTGTTTGTTCCATTCACAACCTTCACAATAAAGTCCAGTGCTGCAACATGCTCTTCAAAGTACCTAGAAAATCGTTGCCACTTTTTAAATAACCAATGTAGAGTGGTCATTGCCTCAGTACTGTCTGTGTGAAAGAGAATCCCTCTAGCATGATGAGAGGCAAAAGTCAAGCTTAGATTTGGTGCTTAGGTTTGAAAGACAAGCTTAGGTAGCTTAGACAACCGAGGCTTCATATCTGGATGCTTACAGTAGGTAAGTGATGTCTGTTCATTTTGGGATGGCTAAATGTTTGGCAAAGGCAATGCTAGATCTCTGTGGCAGAGCACCCTTTCCTCAACATCAGATCTCCTGGGCTAGCTACCTTCCCAATGCTAGTTTTAATATTGCCTGACAAAGATTACTGCCACGGTGTATTTTGACAACAATCTCCACTTGACTTTTATTGAAAACTTTTGTTATTCAGCTGTACCCTAGGGATAAGGTGTTATATGACCCAGTGCATCTCTGTAGAAGTTACATTCATATGACACTCTTCATCTGAGAACAAGGAGCTTGCTTCTTGTGTCAGCAACTCTGCTGCCCAAATATCATATAATCATGGAACCATACAATTATTTGAATTGGAAGAGATCTTAAAGATCACCTAGTTTCAACTCCACTGCCACAAGCAGGGACACCTTCTACTACACCAGGTTTCTCAAAACTCCTGGCCTTACCAGAGATGGCACATCCACAGATTCCTGGGCAGCCTGTTACAGTACCTCACCTCCCCCACAGTAAAGGATGTTTCCTAATATCTAGTCTTAACCTACACTCTTTCAGTTTAAACCCATTCTGCCTAGTAAAAAAGTCCTTCTCCTTTTTTCCTGTTGGCCCATTTGACATATTCGAAGGCTGCTATAAAATGTCCCTGGAGCCTTCTGTTTACCAGGCTGAACAGCCCCAACCCTCTCAGTCTGTCTTGGTAGGAGAGAAGATGTGCTCCACACTTCTGATTGTCTTCATGGTCTCCTTCAGACTCACTCCAAGGTCCATGTCTTTCCCCATGCTGGGACCCCAGAGCTGAGTGCAGGGTTCCAGGTGGGGTCTCACCAGAGCAGAGCAGAGGGACAGAGTCCCCTCCCTCCCCTGCTGCCCCACGCTGCTTTGGATGCAGCCCAGGGCACGTTTGGCTTTCTGGGCTGGGAGTGCCCTTGGCTGGGTCATGTCCAACCTCTCACCCACCAGCACCCCCAAGTCCTTCCTGCAGGGCTACTCTCCATCTGTTTATCCCCCAGCCTGCAACGTGAAAATGTGAAGCAGGGATTATCTCCTTTTTCAAAGGAAACTGAAGTGGCATTAAGTGTCCTGGTCAAGTTGTGAGAGGAAGCTTGAGGTCAAGTAGGAGCCTCAACCATCTATATCATGGTTCAAGTCCTTAAATCATGGATAGATTTTTACCAAAGTGTTTGCCTTCTTAAGGTCTGTAATGTAAAAGACTGAACTGTTTGGAGGTTTGTTTTGGTTTTCTTCTGAATACCTACAGACATTATGTACATGACTCTGTCAAGACATGTCATTTTGCATTGCAGTCTGTTTTCAGTAGTTTCTACTGTCATCTACAGAAGCAACTGAGTGTCATTACCTATTCTGCTAAGCACTGTTAGAATTAAAAGCTAGGACATCTACAGAGGAAGGTATTATTTTTTTAATCTGTGTGCTATTTTAATTCATGTGTTATTGCAAACACATAAGAAAATAGACTCAGACTTTTTTTATAAATATGCACATATGACAAATAATATGTTACTTGAAAAGAGAGGAATAACTACTTGCAGAAGCATGTTTGTATTCTGTCATCCACATTATCTCATCTTTTCAGAAACAAACAAAATTATCATAATTGTTCATTCCTTTCATACCTTACCATTTTCCATTACCATCACTGTCAGTATTCACCTAAATGTTAATGCTCTCATCTGCTTTTGGCTCATTGCAAGCCTCCTCTGGTTGAAAAACAAAATCTACTCTTCAGAATTTTTCAAATACCTCTGCCTGAAATGTCATTTTATGCTGCTCAACATCATGCAAATAATATTGGAGATCTTCTCATAGAGTGGATTATGCAGGCTTGTCACACTGCAAAAGTGTCAGTGAGAGGGAAAGTTTGCCTTAAGAGCAAGGAGAAAATATTTCTCTTGATAGAAGGAGACAAAAGAGCCATTTGTTTAAGAAAAGCTTTGTCAGAAACGTTTCTTAATGAGGCTAGTTTTGTACTAATGTAGTCAGAATAAAAATGAAGTAAAACAGTTTGGCATGTCCTCAACTTTTCACCATCCTTGATGAATATTATATCACTGCTTTTATTTGGGCAATTCATGAATCATGGCCTAAGTTAATTTCTTTGCCTGTTATTCATCAGGTTTGCATTCTGAATAAAACCAGTTTAAAATATCCTGGGATTTTTTCAACAACATGATCTGTTCTCTTAAGAATGTGACATTAGAGTCAGCCAGAGTGCACCTTTTTTGTTTATTTTGCTTTTTGTGGTAATCAGGAGTTCCCTTCTTGCATGTTTGCTGTTTCGAGAGGCCTGGCTGGCCCTGCTGATCTGCCATTGAAACAAGTGTGAATGCTACAAGAAACTTGCATTCCTTGAGGAATATACCATGGCATCAATACAGAAGAGAGTCTTTCAGTAATGGAAGCTAGAGCTGATATTGACACAAAAACTGCAACTATATGTCCTGGTTACAGAGAAAAAGGGGTGGAGCTTTTAGGGCTTTTCATTTCATACCACCTGTATCATTGGTGGGGACAAGGTTTCATCAGGAAGAGCCAAGTGCCAGAACTTCACTATCTTGCCTGGCTCTCTCCAGAGAGAAGGTGTTGGGATCAGTTGGTGGCCCCAGCTCCCTTTCTGCCACCACCCCTCCCTCCACTCCTTCAAGCCCAGCAAAATATGTGTCCCCAGGACTGAGTCAAGCTGGGCCAGCACTGCTGAACACAGCCCAGCACACTGGCCCAGAAAAACAGCAGGCAGCACAACACAGATGATCCAGCTCCCAAGGGGGTTGTGTTGTCCCAGTTCGTTGTGGTTTGTTTGTGGTTTTTTTCAGACTTGGGTCTGAGGAAGCATTTTGAGGCATGAGAGCTCTTCTCAGTGTTTTGCCTTTGTCTGGAAACCACGTGGGCAGCACTGCTTTTGGGAAGCCTTTTTTTTGTTCCCAGTGGTGAGTAATTTTTTGTAGGTTCCTCTCTCTTTTATATACTTTCTGCCATTAATACTGCACTGGCTATCACAAATTTAGTAAGTGGTTATTCCAACTTACATTTTCTCTTCATTGTTCCTCTATGATTGGAATGGGTGGGGCAAAGGGGTGGGGCTTGTTTGAAATGTGCTTCCCTGATAGTTGTTAAAACCAGCATAGTAAGTGATGCAAGGAAATTAAAAATAAATCCAGCACCTCACTTTACACAAATACCATCTGTTAAGACTGGGACATCTTCAAACCAGCATTATTGTCAACCTCTCTGAACATATCATGGCTATCATTATCAACTTTTAATTTAACTGATGGGGATGTTAAGATGGCAAGATGGAACTGCCTCAAGAATGTCATTCTGGTTTGCCTTATTAAAAGGTTTAAATATCAAGTTTGATCCTGGTGACTTTTTTCCCTTCTTCCTTCTTACCTTCTTCCTTTCCCTTCTTCTTCTTCCCTTTCTCTTCTTCTTCTGCCCTTTCCCTTACATGTCATAACTTGTTTTAATGAATTGGATGCAGGTTTTTGTCACTATGTCATGTTGTTAATGTCACCTTGTTGAAATACACAGACCACAGTAAGGCTTGGCAGGCAAGGAATAATTCTATTTTCTTGACCTATAGGCATTTCCTAAAATATTGTCAGGTGATCAGCCAGAAGCAAGTAAGCTGCTCTGACATGAGGGACTACCAGAGGCTAACATGAGTAGATACAATGCAAAAATATCAGAAGACAGAAACAAAACTTCTGAAGAGGGAAATGCAAGTTTAAATGAAGTTTAACTATCACATTTCGAAGTTACACTTTAATGCATAATTTTTTTCTTCCAAATGTGTTGCATTTCAGATTATTACACAGTTTGTTGAGAGGAAAGTGTTGTCCTCTCATTTTTCTAATAGTCAAAGAAGTTGAGTCATCAAGATTCTGACCACCCCTATTTCTGAGGCTTTGCTCTGCATTTTAAGGACTACATCATATTGAACCATGATAGGCAAGAGGTGACAAATCACAGTAGGGAAGATATCTGCAACAATACTTATCCTTTTTTTCATTTGCAGCTGTCACTTTATTGTTCAAGGTGTGATCATGCATAGCTGGAAGGGAGGGTACAGACCTCAAGGCTTACAGCTGCCATTCCCTGTGGCCTAGCACACTGAAGGTACATCTGCAAGCAGACAGAACAGACATGAGAGCCCTCCTGAGCAGGGAATAATACCTACAGACACAGAAACAAAACAAGCTAGGAGAAACACACTATATGTACCTAGGGTTATCATATGTACTGATATACTACCAACTTCAATATAACATTAAGAACAGTGATTTTTCTCCTGTTCTTTACGTTTCCCTGATAAGACACAAGTTGTGAAAGGAGTCCTGCTTCTTTTACAGCACAAATTATTCCCAGGGTACAGATTTTTAGAGTTGATAAAACTCTCTTGATGGCATCAGCTTTGAATGGACACCACAGTTAGGTCTGTGCATGTATATGGGAGTCACATCCATTAGCAAATGTGTGGGAAATCAAGTTTATGAGGTTTCCATGCTGGAGCTGTGATTTCAGGTGGTGAGGGGAGATGAGACAACAGGAGGATAGAAATAAAATTAGTCTAAACAAATACAAAAATATTTTTGTAAAGGACTCTCCTCTTTTAAAATATTACAACTTTTCAGCAATTACATTACAGAATCATAGAATATGCTGAGTTGGAAGGGGCCATCAAGGATCATTGAGTCCAGCTCTGCACAGCATCATCCCCAAGAATCGCATTGCGTGCCCAAGAGTATTGTTCAAATGCTCCTTGAACTCTGTCAGACCAACAGAACTTGAATTCTGTCAGGAACCTCCCAGACCAACTTCCCTGTGGGGCTTGTTCCAGTGCCCAGCCACCCCCTGGGTGAAAAAACTTTTTCTAATATCCAGCCTACACTGCCCCTGACACAACTTCAATCCATTGCCTTGGGTCCCATCACTGGTCACCACAGAGAAGAGACCAGTGCCTGTCCCCCCTCTTCCCGTCATGAGGAAGTCACAGACCACTATGAGGTGTCCTCTCAGTCTCCCCCAGCCTGAACAGCTAAGTGACCTCAACCATCCCTCATAGGGCTTCCCATTAAGTCCCTTCATAATCTTGGTTGCCCTCCTTTGGATGCTCTCTAATAGCTCAATGTCTTTGTAATAAAACAGCCCCCAGCACTCGAGGTGAGGCAGGCCCAGTGTGCAGCAGAGCAGGACAATCCCCTCCCTTGCCCAGCTGGTGATGCTGTGCCTGATGGCCCCAGGACAGGGTTGGCCCTCCTGGCTGCCAGGGCACTGCTGGCCCATGTTCAACTTGGACCCCTCAACCAGGACCCTATCAACCTGGACCCCCAGGTCCCTTTCCATGGCTCTCCATTTTCTCATTCCCAGAAGGTCCATACATCCAGGGTTGTCCCATCCCAGATACAGAATCCAGCACTTTCTCTTGTTAAACTTCATACAGATGGTGATTGTCCAGGTCTTTAATTTGTGAAGGTCTCTCTGCAGGGCCTCCCTGCCCTCAAGGGTGTCAACTGCTTCTCTTTGTCTGTATCATCTGCAAACTTGCTTAGTATCCCTTCCAGTCCTGTGTCCAAGTCATTTATGAATCTCTGTATTCTTCTCACATCACCTGACCTTGCTTCCACTGGGCCTACACCTTCCTTTCTGCCTTATCCAAGACACCGGATCACTTTTCATTATGAAGAAAGTAATTTACAGTTCTGAATCTTAGTCTCAGTAACCTCAGCTTATCCTGCTGGTGTTTTACACAAGCTTCCTCAATGTTTAATGAAGACAAAAATTTATTTTTTTTTAATTAGAGGTAGCACCTAATTCTAAATCACTAATTTACAGTTTTTGACACTGACTTGAAAACTTTCAAGGAAACAATGGTCTATTTACTGACAGAAAGAGGGGCTTTTATACAAGCAACGTTTCTTCTTTAATATAAAATCATGTTCAAACTTTTAGTCCAGTATCATTAAAAAGGACTTGCAAGTGTTATAGCTGTCATTTAAAGATGCTTAACTGGATATTGATATTATTTTTCTCCATGCTGTTATTGTGTTTGTCTCCTTAGGGCTTGGTGCATGTATGTGAGCATTTGTCTTTCCAAAAGAAAGAATTCAAAAATATAAACAACAGGGCCTAAGGATATTTATATTTAGAATAAAGGGTTTGTGGCACAGTTTCTACTTATGTAACTCAGCAGCTGGCAGGAGTTCAGCAATAAGATGAATTCCCAGTTCTCTTGAAATCACTTGCTTTTTCAGGCAAGGTACCTTAGTGGAATTGGACCTGAATCCAATAACCACACCATATGGTTTTGTCATAAAGATCTGTCAATGTTTGATAATAAAACACAAAAGGATTACACTGTTTTACCCAGGATCTCATTAATCTGAATGGGAGCTATGTGTTTAAATATCTCTGAACCTCTGAACCTAGAACACCAGCCTCAATTATGATATGTGGTTACAAGTGTTGAGTCACAGCGAGATGGCCACATTTCTCTAAATCATGTTCTCCAGGAGCTTGCAGGGCATGTTTTATCAATTTTAGAATCAATTACTGTTCCTCTGGCAAAGCTCAGGTTCCATTCAATACCTGTAAAGCAAACAACATCTGTGTGAAGCATGGGACTGGTTAGACATCATTTTTACAATTCTTGAAGATGGCAGTTTGTCTTCCCTATAGCGTATAGGAGAAATTGCTGACTATAGCAATTTTCTGGCAGGAGCTTAGCCCCATCAGCTCAAGAGAAGGGACAGGGTGCAGTAAACAGTAGAAAAAAAAACTTCTGGCTGCAAGAAGACAAGTTATGATATTTTCCTGTTTGCCCTCTTCCAACAGAAAGGAACTGAAGCTTTGAAGAGGAAAGAAAGACAACTGGTCCAAAAGTGATGGGGAAAAAGGTGTCTCCCCATACTGCACTTCATTAACCTGTGGAATTAGCTGCTGAAACATATCTCTCAGGCTGACCAGAAAGACAGATTAATATCATAAAAAATCTGAAGTATTTCTACATCTAATTAAAAATCCCCAAACCCCACATATGATTGCATGAGAGAGGATAAAAAATATTTATGCAAATAACAAAACCACTTCTGCCTTGGCATATAAACCAACGTTCTAAGCAGGAGACAGAAATTTCTTTTTATATTTAGTCATTGCTTATTGTGAGGTTTCTTGCACCTTTAGTTGAAGCAACATCTCTAGTCACAGTCAGACATGAAATTTGGGGCTAAAAATAATATTAATACCAGCAATTCAGTCTGATCTTCACCTGTTTCACTGAGTTTATCCTCCAATACATAAATTCTAAAAAAGTAAAAATACTACTCACAATTTCCTCAGGGCTAAACATTTCTTCTTAAAAGAACAAACAAGCATATTCAGCTCAAGTCAGCATTAGGGCAGTAGGTGCTTTTTAATATAGTCACCTTAAATTTTTAATTTATAGTCACCTTAAATTTAATATATAGTCACCTTAATATATAATCACCTTAAATTTCCTAGAAGAAGGGAAGAGAATGATACCTTAATGCTTCCTTTGAAGCCATATGTAGTCCTAAAATAAGGGTCTTAGGCTCAGTGTCCACATAAAAAGTTGAAGTCATTTAACTCAGTAAGTTTGAGCTTGCTATATCTATACCAGTTCTTAGTTTACTTGCAGAGGCCTTCAATTAGCTGAGCCGTCTAAATAAACAAGAAAAATTGATATGATTACAAACCTAACATTAAATCACTTTTGGTTGCCTATTGATGTTAACAACTGCAGAGTTGTATCTTCTCAGCTGAGATCTTGTTGAACTAAGTCAGCCGGCTTACATGTTCTTCACCTTTTGAATTTTGCAGTAACATGTCATTTTATGACTGCATGTTTATTTCAACCATAAATAAAATGCACATGGCTCAGCCAAAATACGATTTCAGGGTTTCAGGTTTCAGAACTGCTCCTTTTCAATTACCTCTGTCTAATAGTGGAATAAAGTTTTCCTGTGATATATTGATAAACACCTCAAGCATAAGACAGATGAATGTTTTCTTCCTTAGAATGAGAAGATGATGGAAAAGTTGCATGCCTTAATCTGCTAGCTATTCTCTTTTGAGGCAGCCTCAGCACACTTAGTTCTCCTTGTTACAAGGGCACACAGCAGGCTCATGCCCGGCTTACTGTCCACCTGGACCCTGCTTGTGCTAAACCTGCTTGGTAAGCATGAGTGTATTGTTCTAAACTGTTAGTGCTAAGCATTCTTACCCGTAGTCCCATTTGGGCAACTAAAATGGCAATCGTCTGTGTCACCAAAAAACAAAAGAAATTGAGCACAGTAGGAAAAATGATACACTGAAATAGCTGGCAAATTCAGTCAGTAATTCTACACCATGGAGTTCAGACAGACCAATGGCAGTTTAGGCATCTGCTATGCAAGTTCTTATCCCTGGACAAATTGTAGAGATTTCCTTCTTATTCTGGAAAGTGAAATAGATATGTTGGAGGATATATTCCATTTCAGCCCAACTGCAAGAGAACTACCAAAAGAGGTGAAAGCACCTGAGGAAATACAGTCTCCTGCTAGCCTGGAGTGTCATGATGTAGAACAGCTAAATTGGTCAGAGGAGTTGTGTCCTATTTCTATCTGGAAAGGAAAACTAGACAAATCGATCAAGGCTGCCTTTTTGTTTTTCCTGACATTTTTCTTGGCATAATTTGAATACAGCCAGGTGAAGTGGAGTTGCTGGGCCAGTCCTGAGTTCTGGGAGGATCTCAGAAGCTGCCCAATCTCAGCTGAACAAGACTGAAGCCAGAATTGACCCCTGAGGAGCCCCACCAGCCACAGGCCTCCAGCTACACCCTGTGCCACTCATCACAGTATCTGAGCTCATTCAGCCAGTTCCTAATTCACCTCACTGTCCTCTCAGATAACCCACACTTCCTGAGCTATCTACGAGCATTTAGGGGAGTGTCAAAATCCTTGCTGAAGTCAAGATGTCCCCAGTGTTCACTTCTCCCCTGTCTGTGCAAACCATATGTAGTTTTGATAAAGCCTTCATTCAGAGACTTTTTCCCCAGTTTGAAACCAAATTGGAAAAAACTCATGAGAAACATATGGAATTGTTTGATGGCTGTTTTTATATTGCACATTTCTATTCCTGTCCAGCTCTGTTCTGCTCCAAAGGATTTCTCATGCCTTGATCTGTACAGATATTTAGGTCACAAGTTATGTCCTGCTTTTGCCATTCTCTCTTGTGAAATACATCTCTTTCCTGGAGAAAATGACATTTAGATGGTGCCACAGTACCTACCTTAGTGAAATTAACTTATCTTTAACTTATCAATTAACTTGTTTTTGTTGTTGTTGTTATAGCCAATGATTTATAGTTCTTACAATTATAATTAATAACAATAACTAATTGCTATTAGCAGCTGCTTACCAAGTCAGTTCACTTTGGATGTGCATGGAAGGGAGACCTTAGCCCATGCCTAGTCCTTGATGGCAAATTTTCACTCCAGTCTGTAGCAGATAAGCCACAATTTGCAAGGTGGAAATTTCTTGGCTGGCAAGTGAGAAACTCGGCTAGAAGGATGTGCTACAGTTGTGGGAGGGATACACAGCCTCATCACATGCGAGTAACCAAAACCTCATGAGTTCAAAATGAATTAGTGCATGAGGAGTTGTGTGTTCCTGCTTCCAAACTACAGTTGACTAAGAGCTTCCACAATCCCAAATTGCATCCCAGAGTAAAAAAACCTGGACGTGGCACCTGTGTCTGCTGGGCTGTATTAGACAAAGTGCAGTATGTCTGCAGCAGCTACACAATCTGAAATGTGAAAGCAGGCATTTGCAAACCCCACTGCTTCATTTGTTCCTCATAAGAGTAAAAGAAAAAATACATGACCATTGCAAACAGCTTAATATTTTTAGACAATAAAGTTTTTCTGTCAAGGTTCAATTGGAATTCTACTCCTGTACAATACAGCAGCTTTTATCTGGCACTTCTGTTAAAATCCAAAGACAGCTCTCATCCAAGAATAATTTCTGCTTCTGAGTTAGAGAAATTTTCTCTACACAGTAGAGCAATGAATCAAAGTATTTAAATTCAGACTGCTGTAATATTTCACAGTCTTGTCAGAAACAGAGACACAGTAGCCAAGCTGTAAACAGCCCTGTTTCCTTGCAATCCTGTTAAACGTCATGCAAGCTCTTAATCTCTGTTTAGCATTGGAGCCCATAGAATAAACCATAAATGTTAACCTAAGTTGTGCATAAGCATTTTCAGGACTGAAATTTGGTGATTCAACTTCAAAAATGCTTGTATTTTAGGTGAGTTCTTGAGCATCATGAAGCAGCAATTCTTTGAAGGTATTTTTCCTTCAAAGGAAAATAAAGGTCTGCTTTATTTTTCCTTTTTTCTCTCCTTTTTAAAGTTACAAAACAAAGAAGATATAGCAACACCAGACTATTTGGAAGTCTAGGCCAGAAAAATCTATTGGACACTGCTTTCTGAAGTACACTTCTTCCGTGTATTTACTACTACTATTTTTTTTTTCTCTAGGCAAGTAGCCAAATAGGGATCTTCACAAGTTCATTTTCAAATATTCTCAAGAGCACAGATAGCTCATGGAATATTTTTATCCTGGAAATGAAAACTATTACTGATAAACTTTACTTCACTGTAGCACAAGTTGCAGAAAAAATATGACAGAAAACTTTGCCTGAAAAATGTAATTACAGTCTTTGTTTGAGAAGAAAATGTTTTTTATATCACCTACCTGAAGTTTTGCTCACACTCCTGTGTGCCTTATCCATGGATAGAAACAAATCTCTGTGTAACAGAATATGGCTTGATTAAACTCTGCTTACCTGCAGATAAGTAGTTATGTCTTCCCACAAAGCAGTCTTCAATCTCTGGCTTGACATCTGCATGAAAAATAACAATATTATTCTTCCTCTCACCTGTGCTTTCAGAAGGGCACAGCCTATTACTACTATTCATCCCTGCAGTGACTTCCCCACTCCAGTCTCAGGCAGCACCAGGTGGTGTCTGAATCATACATGTTTACTTACAAAGACCTCCAGGTGTTCGCCATTCCATGAGTACCATGCCCAGTTTGAGTTCTGCACTACAGACTAGCCAGAAATTATTTAGGTTTTGCCCACTCTTCAATGTTTAATCAGTTGCATTATCAGTCACACACACGTCATTATGACTCAAAAGTGTCTCCCACTCAGAGCTAAAACTCCTTTAGAAGAAACCCAGGAAAACAAACATGATCTAAACAAATCCGAACAAGTATCTCTCTGCGTATATTAGGGAAATCCATGAAAAAAAGGTATGTCACACTTCCATGTGAAAGTTGAGCAAAACGTCTTCTAGCAAAACCTCCAGCATGGATCCACAGCATATGTTAGGAATCTTTTTCCTCTCAACAAAACAGACTGATTTTGCAGGTAATGTTTTCAGCTGACATTTTTCCCACTCAAGATGTAAAAAAAGCTATATTATTTTGCTACAGTGTCTGTCAACATCAGAATATTTTCTCATTTTTGTTTTGAATTCTCTTGACATTCTGAATGTTTTTAACTATTGCAGGTCTTTTTAAAACTATAATCTGGTAATAATCGTTCTCTAAATAGGCCTTCTCATGGAATTTTGCAGTACTATAGTGAGAATTACTTAAGAGCTTCATAGGTCAGTATAATTAGTTTATGTGGATCAGATTAAACTGGATTTCTCCATTGCCATTGTTGGTCCAGTAACATTCATGGGAGAAGATACTTTGTACTGAACTCAGTTGGGGCTGACCAGCAACCTGAGCACTGTGGCTGTATTCAAACATCTAAAAAAAAGAGGCTTTACGCTAAATTAGGAGTGGAAGGAACTTTCCTTCCAAAGTTTCCTTCCAAAGTGACTTTCTTTTGTGGTTTTTCTCAAATCCCTTAAAGCCCCATGAATGGAGCACAGTAAAAAAGCACCCCAGACAGATATCTAGCCATACCAGTTTCATCACGGTCCCATGCTCACATGGCTCTGCTGTTTGGAGAATTATAGGGTTGCAAATTAGAGCATCTGCACTGTTTATCCACGTTGAAGAAATGACATGAGGGAAAAGCAGTTTTGGTGTACTCTGGAGGTATGTCTCTGCCAAGGGATCACCCCTCATGTCAAGAAGTATGAAATAGGTTAAGTGACCACATTTTCACCCTCAAATACTCTTTGTAGGAGTTGAGATCACAGAATCACAAAATTATTTGAATTGGAAGGGACCTTAAAGATCATCTAGTTCCAACACCCCTGCCAGGGCCAGGGACAGCTTCCACTAGATCAAGCTGGTCAGGTTTTATTCCATCCTGTGGCAAAATGGTTCGACCAAAGCACAGAGTAACCTGCAATGAAGAGCAGAATTCCTAGCATCAGGTCTATGTAGAAACAGGAGGAAAGGAGTGCTTTTTTTGGAGAGTGTAAGAGGAAATGATTAAACATCCCAGCTCTTGAATGTTAAGAGGAGATGTAGGAAACAAATGCTGATTGGCATAATGAAGGAGAACACTTTTGCCCTCAAGATCTCTATAAATGGAGGAAACAGCTTGGACCTAGTTTCAATATGACCAGAACAGCAGACATAACATTTGTCTTGCTTAATGGCTTTAAAAGTTCGGTTTAATCTTATTTTTTCATGATTTCCTGCTCATGATCCTACTGCCAGTTAGGTAAACCTCTGACCCAGTAAAACAGTATTGCTATTGCAGAGATATTTAAGAAATATGTCATTCTTTCTCTTCAGGTTCAGACTGATTGTTAAAATTGCCTCTAAACAAAATGTAAATTTATCCTGCAGTATTGGCCAGGACATTTGTTCTGTTTAGTAAAATGCAATCAGATTCTTTTTACTCTGTTTAAGTGTGGATAAACTGCATTCTCTCTGCAAAAATCCCAGTGCGTGCTAGGAGCTAGGATTTGTTCCCCTCCCTGTGGACAGTGATGGACACTGCATGTATTATTTTTGCAGGGCAGAAATGTGTCTTTTGGTGAATAACAAACCCAAGAAGAATCCCATCTGTTCATTTTTAAAAATCCATCACTCTATTAATAGCGCTAAAGGAAACATTTTCCTGGTGGTTACGAAAAGAGATTTAAAACTTCACAGGGAACAAAAAATAGCTCCATTTAATTTTCCAGAAAACATAAAACATTTTAAATTCTAAGTTCACTGGGATTGTCAGTCAGCTCTTTTCTGCTCTTTGAGTCTGCATGCATTGACATGGACAGCAGTATCTTCCTGTTAGTCTCCTCTCCCTTGTCTCCTCTTCCTTGTCTTCCTTGTCTTGTGTGCCAAGGGTTGACAGGAGCCAGAAAACAGGGTTCAAGAATGCAACCTGGTCCTTTGGTACCAGCATGACTCTGAAAATACAAAAGAAGACCCTAATACAAGTGTCTTAATCTGTGTAGCATATGTATTGCCAAGGAAACAGTCAAGTCCCATGGGAATAACTGTGAACGAGAACAGAGTCTGGCCTAATTTATGTCAATCTGTGCATGAATGCTTTGCTCCAAGAATAACAAGAGCAAGACAGCAAATCTTTCAAGCAGTTACACCAATTCCCTGCAATAATGTGAAGATCTGTGCTGTGGTTACAACATAAGAGCCCAACAGCAAGCCCACTGCTAGACCCACCCTCTGTTAAGAAAGAGGCTCTCTTGACAGCTACACATCCCTCTGGGGCAAGATAAAGAGAGGGAGCACTTTTAATTCACCAGGTCAACTATCTCCTTGGAAACATTAGGACACACAGATGGAAGACTCACCCTGCAAATGCAGGCTGAAGACATTGGTGCTCTCTCCTGCTGATGCAGATGTATGAGCTCAATCCCATGAAAATGCTTATCACCATTGAGAGAGGCAGCCACATCTCATGCTACAGCCCACTGCAGTTCAGTAGACTTTCCTTGTCCTTGTGGTGAAGGATAAACACAGGTTTACAATCGTTCAAGTCTGGCAGTTTTTAAGTATATTTTTTAAGGATACATTTTAGCTAGTATGTCCTTAGGCCTGTCTGACTATTTTGTTGCTTAAATGTTTATGCCAGCAGAAGCAGAAGAGCAAGAACTGGAATACTAGGATGGGAGTTTCCCTGTGAGGACCACTGTAGACATATAAAATTTTAAGGTGACAGAAAACCACAGGTTGTTTTTTTTTTTAGGAAAAGCAACATATAGAAAAGAAGACATCTTCTTTATATATATAACCTTGAAAATCAGACCATGTCCCTGAGATTCCTAAATTCTAAGGAATTTAGCTAAGGTAAGCTAAGTTCTTCAGAAAAACACTTCCCTTTTCTTTTCCATTCTCTTCCCTCTAGTAAGCAAACAACAGAACAAAGCAAGATCAAAGCTGAGTCCTTGGCAGTTGGGCAATATTACAACAGAACACAAAACTGAGTTATACAAATTCCAGCCTTGTTGTCTCTATGACTGTGATCCTTGTTTGTGGTTTAAGAATCCAGGTGCCAGAATTCTGAGGGTATTAAAGATAAAGAGTGAAGTGCAGCAAAAAAGGTAAACATGGAATGAGGAAGAGTTCTTATAAGTTAAATTTTACTGGATGAATTAGCATAATTATGAAAATTTATCCCTACCGCTCCTGAAAATACATTTGTATAAGTATACCATTATTCCATACTGCTGCCTGTCAAAAATGTCAGGATAAGGCAGCTGGGATATTCTTGTCTATGGGAAAGAAATTTTCTGTAAATCTTTTTTTCTTCTTTGGGTAATGGCAGAGTCTGGCCCTTTCCTGTAACATGCTAGCATGACTTTGCAAGCTCATTCCCCCAAATCCTTAAGCAAAAATTTGAGTTTATGATTCCAAGTTTCCTTACTCAACAATGCATATGAGCAGCTGTTGCTGGCAATGAGGCCTCTGTGGCCTCTCAGTGAAAAGATCATGAAGTGCTTTTTGGATAGAGATGGATTAATAGACTGAGGCTCCAAAGGTGAGTACAGAAAAAACAGTTCCTGCATTTAGCAAAGTCCTTCTTTTAAATAAATTCTCATTCACAGTTTTCACATTGAGTCCCATCCAGCTTATGGGTGCAGGAGAAAGTGATCACATGTACTTGTTGAGGTTCTCGTTCTTCAAGTCCCCCCAAACCTCAGCTTCACTCTTTGCTGGACTACCTGTCTAGTTTAGCCTTTCCAGAAAGCTTTATCTGTCAATGAACCCCAGAGCAGACCTCTGCAGTTCCTTGACCCATCAGACAGCTCCCAATCCACTTATCAATATATTGTCACCTTTACTTTCTTGGTAGAAGGAGTATTTGATACAGTCAGAAAACATTAAAAAGTGGCAAAAAAGCTCTATCTTCTGGAATATAAAGAAAATAGAGTTTATCTGTAAATGCATTTGTGAACCATTCTTCACTTTTCATTGCTGGCACACATTTTGTATAAAACCTACAGGCCTATGCTTTGCCACATGTACATAAGCACGCTGGACTTTTCAGATTTTGTGTGGGTTATTTTCTGGACTTTACAGTGTAACTATTGTGTTTAATGCAGAGCCTCTGGACTCTTCATAGTAAGTGGAAAATACCAGGTTTACATCCATCTTAAAATATTTCCAAACCATGAGAGGAGACAGCTTGAGATCATCATCATCAGACAGCAATAATATCCTTGTATGAAGGCTTGGCCATCTCAGCTGCTGATGACAGAAATCTGCAAATCAATGACAGCCTTAGACGTCATTACACATATATTTTCTTTTTCTCAGTTTACTAAGCCTAGAGGGCTTTCTTGAACCAGTCTGAAGACTCTACTCAGAGGAAGCACCCTGTCATTTTCAAGAGATTTTTTTTCCCCATGATGAAACAGACATGTCTAAAGATTGCCGTTCCCTTTCCATTATTTTTCGATCCATTCTATTGAGTTATCCTGAGCTGCCCTTGTGTACACATGTGGGGAGATAATTACATTTCTAGCACCTTCAGCTGTCAAAATTTGTTTAGGTTTTCTTTAATTCTGTAATGAGAAGCTGACTTTGTTTGAATGCCACCAGACTTGTGTTGAGATGAACAACCACTTTTATATGGATTTCCTTCCCAGTGCTCATCTCATTTTCTTGAACAAAACAATTCAAAGACTGGAATATAAAGCACGTAAGAAGAGTCAAACTGGATCACACCAAAGACCCATGTGGTCCTGATTCCCATCAATGTACAAAAACACTTTAGAATCCATGTAAGGTCAGGACAGAACTGCAGTTATTCGTCTCCAGAATATTATCACAGTTAAGTTTTGTGGCTCTGGAAATATCATAAGCCACAAGCATCTATGAATTAAGCACCCTCCAGGTGGAACAAGACAAATTGTTTTCCATCAGTTTGTATCTTCTCCTTCTGAATACAGGCAAAATTAAACCTGCAAAATTTTTGGAGAAAGGAGGCCCATGGCTTACCTACATATTATATGAAGAGCCATGTCCTTTCCTTTGTTGTGAACATGCTACCCCTTGGTCTAATATGGGGTCCCCTAATTCTTTTAATATGAGAAACATTAATTTCCTTGCTTACTTTCTCTGTTCCTCTCAGGATAGACCTCAATCATATTCCTGTCAATCATCTCTCTGCTTAAACAATCCTGCTTTGTTCCACACTGTCAAAATCCCAGTGTTACGCACATACAAAAAACCACAGGGCCCTAATACCAGTTGGAGATTCTGAAAGCTACAATAGCACAAATACTACAGATAGAAAAATTGACAAAAATCAAAAGGAAATCTGACAAAATAAAGTCAAACATTGTCAAAAATAAAAAACAAAAAACAACAACAACAAAAAACCCCACCTAAAAATTACTGAAGGAAGCAAAAAAATATGAAGAGCATGTGTTTCTACAATGTGTTTCTAACCTTCTCTGCAATGCAAGGCAAAGATCACAGAGTTTCCATTTGCATTTCAAAAGATTTATTTTCAGGGAAATGTGTGGGGATGACTGCAGATCAGAGAAGACAGTAATGTTTTTTCTACATTTACCAAAACCTCTGGTCATTGTGACAAAAAGTCACCTATGTACAGCTAAGCTTCAATAGAAAAGCTGACACTGTTCTAGGCTGAACGCATCAGCCTAAAGTGTCCCACTCTTCCCTTTAGTATATGATGTGGGATTTGAAGCACCTTGGAAACAGCAAAAAGTGAATCTCATTAATCATAAAATCCTCTTATTACTGGACTGACAGCTACTGTGAGAAATGTCAGCTTCACGAGACAGACACAGAGAAGAAGCTTGTAAATGGAAAATGGAAAATCTGCCTCATCTGTAGCTAGAACATCATGAATTAAAGGCAATAATTGGCCTTACAAGTAGAGAATAATGTCATAATTATTCTTACTACTTGTCACTTTAAATCTTGGTATTAGATGATGGCTCTAAGATTTTCACAGCTAAAAATTTGTGGCTTCAGTCCACGTGAGCACATTATCCCCTGTCCATTTGAAGAGGAAACTGCAAATAGCCACGTCTATATAGGACCTCTATCTGGAGTGCAATTTCACTGTGAAAAACTGCCATGCTCTCACTATGGCTAAGCATACTATGAAGTCAACATGAAACTCTATGCCCTATGAGTTTTTGATCTTTAAAAGGATGATAACCTTAATTTTCCAGTAAGATTTTTACATACTGAGAATAGGCCGTATTACCAGGAAGAACAGAAAATTTGTTACCCAATCATAAAAAATTTTGTTTGTACAAGACCAACATTTCAAATAATTCAAATTCTCAACATGAAAAAAGGCAAAGTGAGGAAGTGTTTCAATTAGACTTTGTTAGCATCTCCAGTGTGTCTACTGTGTGAGGTCTTCTACATCTGTGGCACCTGAGCTGCTCCAAACTCTGTAAACTGAAAAAGCTCATGTTATATATATGTTACAATTTCTTAAATGGAAGAAGTCAGCCACTGGAATAGGGATGACATGAGATGACAGGATGTAACGTTTCTAATAGTAATTTTTTTATTTCATTAGAACATACACAAGTGATACAGGAACAGCTGAGTGAACTCACAAGGCCTGTTTACACCAGAATTCATATTACATGAGCATACATTCCTTCTCACCTAGGAATCTACTCTCTGATTTGGTGCAGCAAAGAGCTCAGCATATCTACAAAACACAAAACACTAGGAAGTCTCTATTTTTGGCAAATGTACACAGCAAATGGCAGGACCTCTAGAGTAAACATAACTCACTTCTGCAGAAAGTGGCTTAAACTCCTGACATTAACTAAGAATTTGGCTACAGAAACCAGTTAAATGTTGGCCTCTTGTACAATACTGGACTTGGAGCTGGTATTGTCCTCACTTTAAAATGAACTTCTCCAAACTCTCTGGGTATGCCTCTCAAGTTAGTGTATTTTTTCTTTGGTGAAGTCCCTCATTAAACAGCCTCTGGACAAACTATCCAAATACAATTCTTCATCCTAAGAGAAGTCCAGATCCACACAGAGACAGCCAGGATACATCTAAACTTGCTTGCAAAAAAAAAAAATTAATGTGATTTAACAATGTAATCTGACTGGGACAAGGGAAGATTAATTTAGAATAAATTTAGGTGATCAGGACTAAGGTATCACAAAATGTTTACTGTGATGCTTGGATAAATCCTATTTGTCCAGTGTATGCAAACCTTTTTGTCCCTGTCCCTCCTACCATCCTTTGTTTGGCCAGGCCCAAATTACTTCATTTCTGGGTTGCTGGTGTTTGTTTTTTTTTTTTTCTTTAACCGTTCCCTACCCTGTCAGTTTTCAAGTACTTTGGAAATAGATGTCATCTCTTAGTAAGAGGTCTTAGTCTGTCATCTTCCTTAGAATCTAAAGCCAGTGAACTGAATCATCATGGTTTTCCTGGAATTGCCAGGTTCAGAGGAGATAGATAATTCCTTGAACCACCTGCAGGAATCATGCAGTGTGAATTTTCAAACCAAGATGATGAGAAACATATTAACACTCTCTTATCTCATCAGGCTAGTGACAATAAATTAAGATAATATAGAAAACTACTATTCACCTTCACTTGATAGCGTCATTCTTCTTTTTTCTGTCAGGAGATAATACCTGTTTTTACCAAACAGACTATTACTTGACAATCTGTGCTCATTAGCTCAGACAAAGTTTTCCAATGTCCTGAACAAGGCCAAACAGCACTTATTTTTAAACTGAGTGGTCTTCTTTCAGTAGTGAAGTAGCTGAAATGAAACAAGTCTGTACATAAAGAACTGCAAATGTAATGTAAAAGTAGGTGAGGGGATGATTTAATAACAGCCAGCATCACAGTCATCAAAGAATGAGTTCCTTTAAAATCTAATTGTATTCCATGAATAATAGGGAATTAAAAGTGAGTTTGTGCAGCTTCCTTGCTTTTTTAATTTAATGGTTCTCCTCACTGAAAAAAAAGGACTCCCAATCTGATGAAATGTAATTAACCACAAGGAAGATCTGTTTTTGTCAAATTCCAGAGAGTTGCCACTTAAGAGAAAAAGAAAAATACTTCTGGCTAGCATTATAATGAATTTCATTAAAATCAAAGCAAGACAGAACTGCATTGCACTGTGCTAAGAGACCTCATCTCCAAGATGGGCCTCTGGGCTAGCCAATAACAAATGCAGTTTAAAGATATTTGCTGGAAGAAGGAGAAAATGTCACTGGCCAGGCAGGCTTGTAAAAGGAGTCTAAGAGGAGACAGTGGAAGGACAGGCAACACCATGGAATTTTCCATCTACTCCACTGTGCGACTTCTCTTAAGCACTTTACAAAACAGTGACTTAAATCCACAGTATATCTTCCTATAGTGATGATTGGTGTGTACCCCAGAAAAAAGATAAAAAGGTATTAATAAAGTAAATTTTTGATTGTGCATCCTTCTATTTGAACAGTGTCTACAGTGGGTCAGACACTATCTAAATTAGGCCTGCAAGCAAATAATATTTCTTTCACTCTGGGAGAACTTATGGTATGATAAAAAGGTGAGAGTTGGGGCACCCAGTTACTGTAGGCTCTTTTGACAGTCAAGATTGTCAAACCTGAATTCCTGAGATAGCATTACTATCTATATAGTTAAAAGAAGACTAATTTGCCCCATTTCTGAAAGTCTTGCCATTTCAGATTACATAGCTGCAAACTTGAAAAAAATCAGTCTTCCAGATGAAAAGGCATTCTCCAAATTCCTTACTGAATTCATTTTCTTTAATGAAATTGTATTTTACAGCCAAAGTATAAACATCATTTCAAACTGAGGAGACAAATTTGCAAGGTTTGGTCCTTGAAAGTATGGTCTATGATGTAACCAAGGAAATGCCAAAACCCAGTTTGCCTCAGCATCTTAAGGAAATAGGCCACCTAGAGAAAAATTACTCTTCAGAGTCTAGGGTGAGACATGAGGAAGCTGAAATAAGCTTGCAACATCAGTCTGTTGTAGCCATGTATAAAAATGTTTATGGACAGGGATAGTGCCAGTTCAGCCTCAGAGGATTTTCCTTCTACAAGTTTTTGACTGTTTTTCTCACCTGAAAAGGTTCCAACTAGGGTGACAGGTAACGTAAGTAAAAGATGTGCCTTTTATAATGGCTGCTGTCACATTAGGCTGCTTTGCTGGTGATTTTGTGAAAGGCTGAGGGTATTCTGCAATAATGCCCTTGTCAGAAAAGCAATGGGAAACCCAATCATGGACAGCACAGCAGTTTGTGGAGAAAAGAGATCTTTGATAGTATTTTTGAAAGAACATGCACATTACTGTCATTGAAAATAGTCTACCCTTCTCTTCACCTTCCTCTGCACCTCCCGTCTCTTTGTAAAGCTGAATATAAGTGGCCTGGCTTTGATTTTTGCACATTTCTTGAAGCCTGCTCATACCCTAATGTTTATCTCATGAAGTACCTTGGGAACTGTGGCAGCATCTCAGGACCTTTAAAAATTTCATTGTAGCAGGTTTTCTAAGGATTTTTAAGACTGAGACTAGTCAGACAAGGACATTTGTTCCATCTGCAATCATTAACATCTACCACAACATCTACCAACTACCACACTGTTCTCAGAACTCACTTCTGTTGAAGTTCTTCCCAAGTTGAACTGCAGGGGTAACACAGCAATATTAGAAGTTGTCCCCCTGTATTGTGTCATCTTCTGGCTTGTCTGTCTATCCCTTGTGCTTTACACTCAAACTGGATGTCTTCTGGAGCAGGATGCTTTATTTCGGACTGCCCATAGATAACCACACAGCAACAACTTAGGCAAGGTTCTTAAACACAACATCCAGCACCTTTATAATAGCAGTTCTGAATTTCAAATGTGGTTGGTGGTAGGTCTGATTCACTTCCATCCTGACATCAAATGAGATGTGAAAATGTGGGAAAGGGGGTCTTGAAAAGGCATGTGCACACACACACATATCTATATATTGATGATGTGCTAAAAGCAGATAGCTAATAACCCTAAAAGTGCATTGGATCTGTTTCCTGTCTCACCTTTCTATAGTTCAGCACATATACCCCTGTGCACTCTGGGCAAATATTTCTAACCCAACTCTTCCCTGCCCTTATCCTTTCCTCTGAGCTTGGCTAGTGCTCTGAACCACTATGCCCACATGCTGACAGAGCACATGTCTGCTTGCAGCTGGAGAGGGACCAGCAGGCACATCTAGGAAGGGGCAGCACACCCTGATTTCTCCTCCCTTGCCCAACAGCAGAGATGTGTTCTGCTGTTTGCAAGGAGAGACACGGCAGCAGGTAGGGAATTGTCCATTCCTGGGTATCACAAACAAGGTAGGGAGGATATTCTGCAGGCTATGGGCTTCCCTTTGTTTTGAAGCTCTGTTTGTGATCAGCGTGGAGTTAGCCCCACATGGGGGTCAATGGTGAGGCAAAACGACCATTTTGCTCTGGGTGCACTAGCTCTGAGAACCAAAGTAATAGCTGCAAAGGGAGGCATCTCCCTTAAGTCAGGCTGCAACTTCTAAAGTAGCTGGAGCATGTCAAGCAAGTCAGAGAGGGCTGTAGGAATGTATCACAGATCTCCAAGACCTGTGGAAAGTTCATATAACCAGGAACAAGGAGGCCAATTCTATGAGTTGCAAGTGTTTTGTAACATGGATGAGGGTGTCTGTGGAGAGAAGACTCTGATGGTGGCCAAGCCTCCCTGCCATTGGAAGTCAGGCAAGGCAGAGCTCAGCCAGGCTTTCAACCCCAACCACATTGGATTTTTTAGTGTCATTTTAACTGTCCTTTCTACTCTGGAGACAAAAGGGCAAGGAAGAATCAGATGCATGTGACATACTTGGATGATTTAAAGTCCCTTGAGAAGAACTGAAACACACAAATTAATTTTTTCTAATTTGAACAAAACATTCAACAATCTAACATTGTCTCTTGACAGTCTGTGGAAAGGAATGAAGATCTTAGATCTTCGCGGCTCTCTTAAAAGTTGGAGCCAGTTAATACAGTCTCAGAATTGTTTTGGTTTGTGGGTTGACTTGTGGTTGTTTGCCTTTTTTCTGGTTTTGATTTTCTTTTTTCTGTTTCTGGTTTTGTATGTGCATGGTGTGCCCAGCCTACTCTGATGAGTCAGACATAGTCTTATATCTGTGGTAAAGATTGCCAGTAGAAAATGTTCTGGTGAACCTTTCTCATGGTATGAAGTTAAACTCTGAAGGCTCCGTTTTCTTCTGAAAAGCTTGTTTAGACTGTTGTGGCTATTTTCCAATTTCTGGCTTTTCTTCAGAAGTGTGATTAAGTTTTGATTTTTAAGACTTCCTCAAAGGCATGCTCTGATATCAAAAAGAATAAAAACTTTCATAATTGCCAGTAATGAATGGAAGTGCTTGAATTAGAACAGAAAGTCAAACTAGCTTTTTTAACATATAAGCCAATCTTCAGTCAAGGGCGAACTTCCTGCTTTGTCTTTGTTAATCTGTTAGAGAAGGTTATAACTGAGGGTGTAACTAATAAGTTAGAGTTCTACAAGTGCAATCAGAGTTCCTGCTGCAGTTAGAGAACACTTGGGTTTTCATTAGCAATAATTCAAAATCAGAACTAAAAAGAGACACAGATATTGAAAATATTGATGACTATGCAAAGTCTGCATTTAAAAGATCAAAGATACAAATTTATGAATAATTCCGGGGATTTATTTTCATGCAACTAAGCAATTGCATGAGTGAAACTAAACTACTCCTTGCAATAGAGAAAAATTATAAACATTTTGCATTTTTCCAGATTTGCCTTACTAAACAAACAACAGTAATTTTCTGGACTCATTGATGTTGCTTATTTCACATAGTTAAACAGGCTTTTCTTAACACTGTCAAGACAGTGCTACAATAGCAGAAAGTTTGTTAGTAATATATTGATATTGTAAATACAGAGTATGTTTTCATTACCAGAGTAAATTCCTGCAGGTGTACAGCAACAGTATGGTGAATTCATCATTAGAAAAATGTGTAAGAAGGAGATTTTGGGGCTTTTACCAAATATCCTCCACAAAGCTGGTTTTGATTTTACGTTATATCTGCCTAGTATCTTGGTTTACAGAGCAGCAGAGCCAGTGAAGTGGGTAGACCAATATCAGAGGCCCATGGTTTGACCTTCTGCATATTGCTAGGTAGCTGTTAGGGGTGTGACACTGCCTAGATACAGTGCAGATGCCATTTCGCAAGTGAAATCTGTGCATAAATGAAAGAGGAAGTTAAACAATGAAGGACAGAAAGATGAAATGTGAGCTCAAAATTTGGAGATGCAAAGCAAGCAGAACACATTGGACTTCTGTGTGGTAACATTAGGGTGCATCACTATGCCCTAAACATAGTAACAATGACTATAGACCAGGCGGAAACTTACCCAGTAGCCTATGCCACTACTACAAGTAAAATGGTAAATCCAAAAAAAAAAAAATGCTTACAGACATAGGACACACAAAGTAATTTAGTCTAATGGTAGTTCTCATTTAAGACACAAAACAATGAAGCTATGGACAACTAAAACACGGACTTCAGCTGGTGTAACAAATTCTCTCTTATCTCCAAGTCTTAAAGACACTAAAGCAACATTTTTAATCACCAACAATTTTATATTAAATTAAAATTTTCTAGGTTGTAAAAAAAAACCCTGTTCACAAAGAAAAATGTAATGTAAACAGGCAGTTCCAACTTAAAAGTTTTAAACAAAGGGAAAACCTGTAAAGTGGTACTTGACTTAAGCAGTCAAAGTTGAAAATGTTGTGAGTTTAAAAGTGTACAAAAATAGGAGCACTTTATTGCTATATATCCAGCATGCAAAAATCTGCATATTGCTGCAGAGAATGTTGTTTGTGATCCGAGTAACTTCCCAAAGTGTATCATTAGACAAGTGAGATGTTGGAGCTGTAAAGCAAGCGGTTGTTTAGTATTCTAGCCTATAGAGCTGGCACTGCTGGAGTGGTGAGACTAGTATCAGAGGCCCATGGTCTGACCTTCATCATGTTGCTAGGTAGTTGTTAGGGAGGTACCACTGCTTAGATAAAGCACAATTAGTCAGGTGTTATGAAAACAAACCCACAGCTGTTGGCAAAAAAAATACCACATCTAAACTGATTCTAGAATATTTACTCCATGACTCACTACATTCACCATTGAACAGTATGTCAGGGAGGTCATGGGCCAAGAAAGTGCCTACAGCCTGGGAGATATCCTCCCATTCCACCTCCACCCAAGAGGGAGGAGGGTGACTGCTTTGGGGACATCTGGCAATGGGCAACCTGCAGGGAGCTCTGAGACCAAGTTCTTATGTCCAGAATCCCCTCATTCAGCACCCAGCTCCTCCTGCCTGCTGAGAGCTCCGCTCCTTCCTGTCTTCAGGAAAGGCGAGTTACAGGTAACTGCTTTTACCTGTCCTTTGCAGTATTAGCTGCTGTTTCACAGAGGCAGTAAACAGCCAAACTGTTTCTCCAGTTATGGAGTAGTAATGACATTGTGCACTTTATCTGTCCTATCTGTGACATTTGAAAAATCTTATACAGCAACAACACCATTGCATGGAGCAGAAGATAAAAATAATCACAATCTTGTTTCTTGGGTAATATAGATAAAACTGTGTTACTACATAGAACTACATCAACTGTTGGACACTGCTCAATGTTAAAATTTACAATGCACTTTCCATAACACTTATAATCTCTGCTTTTTTTTGGTTTTGGGGTTTTTTTTTACATTTTGGATTTACATGGCCTCAACTTTGAATCTGAGAGGCACGCAAAGCAGTCAGCTGGGATGAGTATTTAAAACCATATCTTTTAGCTCTAGGTATGAAGGCAAAGATTATTCAAGTGATTTATCCAGTGTCACAGAGGCAGTCTATGAAACTGATGCTATATCTCCTGAAACATTGGGCCGGTTCCTAGGTTGCCTCTGAATCCTGCTTTTTTCACTTGCTTCATGTTCCACTTTCTTGCAAAGAAATGTTTCATAAAATTGTATGACAAAACTGGTCTAGTTGGGACAGGATCTGTCACTGCTTTAACATCTTAACTTGCAGATTATTCATCACAAGTTAACTTTCAAAGCCAAAACAAATGAGAGACATTAAACCTACATTCACCTTTTGGCCCTTTGTGTTTAACAAAGCAACTAGCATGCAGACAGACTGTTGTGGCTCTCATATGTATTATTGTTTCTGTTGCCTTGAAAAAATATGTGTATGTTTTCTCACGAATATTTGGAAAGGTCATTTAGACAATGCATACCTCTGCATCTTCTGTTCACAAGCTGTCTTTAACTTCCTTGGGCCAGTTTCCTCTACAAATAATTGCATATAGAAAAATATGGGGAGGCACTTTAAGTATATCTCTAGGTATTTGTATATGCATGTCTGACAGTACCATAATGCCATATTGTCTCTCCGTCCTCGTGTAAAATGACATCAACAATTATTCACATACGTTTTTGAAGGAATCCCATTCCCTTGGAATGAAAAATATAGATGAACACAACGTGGCATTATGCTTAAATCCATCCATGGAGAAGGTGAAAGCACAACATGCTTTAATTACAGGAGGAAGTTTCAGATTACTCCAAGTGGAAGCTGTATGCCTATCTCCTCTGGTCTGTTTTGAAGAGCCCAGCCTAAAAGGTTCTATCTAAACCAGTCTGCTGTAATACAAAATCCTTCCAAGAATATTTCTTCTCAGCTAGGCATTCATTGTCTTCTTTCCCTGTGCAAGATAGCTGGACACTTCTACCTTCTTCACATGTGTTTGGTTTGGAAATCAGACAACTTAATGCCATGTCTTTTCCCACAGAGATTTCTGGACAGATATTGCTAAGACAAGAAACCTTAATTCTTCACAGTGGTCTTCACAGTGTTCCTGCTGTGATCAGAGTTCCAAATAAAAAGTAGCAAATAAGGTTATATCTCATATGTAAGTTGAGTATTCTTAAGAATATTTTCTTAAGAAGTATTCCACCTTTACATAATGCTGAGTACCTTTTAAGGAAAAAAGCATCCTGCAATATCCAGAGAATATGAAACAAAACATTTCCCAAAATTAAGTTCCTCAAAATCAGTAGTAATGAAAAAATGCTGAGTAACAAAACCTGTGGACAAAATGACTCCGTACAAATAAATTCTGTTCAGGTGATTGCTCTTCTATTTGACTTTGACCACAACCTAATCTTTTCTGTGCCTTGATTTCCTTTTGTCTCTCATGTTTAGCTGTTGAGCCCTGCAGTGGAGGAATGCACAATATCTAAGCACAATGGGGTCAGGATCACTCTCTGGGGTGCTCTCTGGGATTTTTGCAAATAACAGCGTTTTCTTCCTTTCTAGTGACAGAATTGTGTAAACTGTGGCTGGGTTGAACTTGAAACTTTAGGGTTTTGCCATTGATAATCCTCAGAAGGACCTGCTGGCCTTTCTTTGTCTAGCTGACAGTGTTTCCTTCTTATTGCATATGCATGGGCAGTGGAATTCGTAATTGGATTTATCCCACTGTCAGCCTTTAACTATAAAGAAAATGGAGCCTGTACTCTAGCAGAACACAGAATGATGTGTACATTATTGTTTCACTCCTCTAGAGGGAACTCTTACTTTAAATCTTTTCATGCGTTTCTCTGTAAATGCAGTGAGTTGACCAAGATGAGGGAAGATCTACAACCTCTTTTTGCCAGAATGAAACTTGGCAGAAAGTTTCAGCAGTGGTTGTCTTCAGGTACAATGATTTTCAGTTTTGCTCCTTTCTTAGCATGGCCTCGCAATTCCATCTCCAAGAAACATGCAGGACACTGTTAAGGATGCCCCAGAGAGCTGGATTTGGATTTTTTACAGTCCTGACATTGTGTGTGCTGCATCAGTTCTTCAGGCTGATAGGAGAAACATGAATTCTGTTGTTTGTGTATCGGCCTCAGACAGCAGAAAACTTTGTCCTGAGGGTTTAATGTAAGAGATTGCCTGGGGGTGTGGGGAGAGGGCTGGGGAGAAGTGCAGAGTACACAACTGTACTACAAGCATTTCTAACCCACACCATCCATTTGTGATGCTCTCCTGTTAGTTGCAAAGGCTGAGGCCCATTTTCAGACCTGAGTAAGTTTCAAAATCCGTGGCTGGCAAATAAAAAGAAGAGGACTTCTCTGTGGGAAGAACAACTTCTGCATTCCGACGAGAGTGGAGAGTAGTCTTGTGGATATCATGAGGTCTCTGGTTTAGGCTGAGCTGCTCACAGTGGATGAATGCAGTCCTGTCACAGGATCTCAGAAGAGTGACAGGATAATAGGGCAGGCTTCCTCCCACTACCCACTCCAGATCTGTGCCTTTCCCAAAGACCAGTGTCAATCTGCCGGCTTCTCTGATTTCCCTTATATGGAAAAGTAATAAATCATCACTTCTGCTCATATTGCTTTGGTACAGTGCCAGCCTTCCTACATTCCCCAGATGTCTTTATAGGGAACAAGCCATGATAGGGTGCAGATGCAAGCCCATCAGTGCAGCATTGACTAGCTTACTTCTAGGAAAAGGGATAGCCATGAATATAGAACAATTTTGGTCTGACTCAGGATCCTCAACAGCTGGAAATTATAAGAAACAAGATGGAGAGAAGTGGATAGCTAAGTCTGTTGGCACTTCATACCTTGTCTGCATTTTGCAGAATTCTCCAGTCCACAAACTTGGCTCTTTGGTATGAACCACTTCCAAAATTCTATGGGAAATAAAGTACATAACTTCAGTTATGAGCAATTTGCAGTCCCCCACTCGACTGGATAGATCAAGTGTGCTGGAACCAGAAAGGAGAATAATAATAAAATGGCAGCATTTTGTTCTTTTCAGGTCTTTTAGGTAAGAAAAGGTTTGCTATGGGAAGGAATTTCTAATTTACTAGCATTGGTCCATTAGGGAATGGTGTCAAAAAAAAGTTAGCCAGGCAAGAAAAATATGACAGATGAAAGAAAAATTGCCCATGTTTCTGGTTTTTAGGCAGCTGTGGGGACTGATTCATGCTAGTGCTGCCAAGGGGTCTAAGTATGCAATAAATTCAATTGTAACAACCAAAGTAATCACAGGAACTAACCTGATTCCATGAACCCTTCACCTGAATGAAGTGAATGATCAAGAAGTGGGTAGAGGTTATTCTAAGTGGCATGCCTAACATGTCAAATTTTCTACCTTCTGATTCCCAGATTCTGTCTCATTTGTTTCTGCTGTATGGGTCCCCTGAAGATCTTGTGCATTTATCAGAGAGTGATTAGTTCTCTCTTAGTGCTGAACCCTCTTCTACTCTGCTTAATTGCTCTGAGATAATTCATGACAGCTAAATAAATGCCAGAGCCAAAACGCTCTTCTCAGGGAGGAAAAAATGGATTAACAGAACAGTACCATAAGATTGATAGTTCAGGGGAAAAGCTGCTTTGACTACTTCCCTTCTTCTACCTTAAATTGGTTCTGTTCATACTGCCTTTACAAACCAGCACATGAAGACCAAACCAATCCCTAGCTGGTGTAGATTCAATACTTTCTGTGTGGAATAGTTTCATTTGCAACATATACTGAGACCTTGTCCTAGGGGCTTTCAAGAAATTGTTTTGTTATTTCTACCGTATTTGTTCTGGGACAGTCATTCCTTTTCTGTGGCAAGAAGGCTCTTTTTGCAGATCACCATGACAATGCCATACTGTCAGGTAAGTACACTTGAGGGAGAGCAAGAGCCTTTGAGCATGCAAGTCCTGCTGAGACAAAGCTGAAGGACTCTCAGGTATGTGCAGTACAGTACAATGCAGTATACACAATTTAGAACAATCTGTGCTCTCAACAGTTTTTTTTCAGAGAGAAGTCCAGAAGCTACATCAAATGTATGCAGCATGATCAGTGAGGGCTTGAGCCTGGGAATGAAATGGGGACAGAGAGAGCAGAACAGTTGAGTATACACAAGCTGCTAAACAGGCACTAACATACATTTGCTTTTCTATGTCAGAGGGCAGCTAGTTTGTCTTTTTGCAATTGCAACTTCTCTGGGAAGCCTTGCAGAAGCAGGTGGCGCAGTGAAGTACATATTTTGCAGCAGTATACAGAGCAGTCATACATGCCATTTCTGGTTTGGTGCAATTAACCAGTCCTGCCTGTGCTTGCATGGATATGCTTTCCCAAAATTTACAGCCTATCCCTATTCATAATCCTTCAATGAGCACTGCTAATCATAAGCATGGCTGGCTGTGGTCCTTGCCTAGTTAGGAGAGAAACAGAGTGGGGAAAGTCCTGTCATTCTTCTGTTTGGGCAACCCCAGAATGCAGCTTGCAGAGTGGAGGAAATTCGTGCTCTGAGAATTTAAATTCTTCTGGAAATAGAAAGATGCTTGATTATGAATCCCAGGTTATCATGTGACCTGTCATTAGGCTGCTGTACAGGATATTATCCCTACACCTTCACAAGGTCCAGCAGTTCTGCCTGCTAGAATTAGAGGAGAAGAGGGCATCTCTCCCATGATAGCATCTGTTACTTGGCACTAAGGAGAAGTCTAAACATACAGCCTTTGGGACATAATGATTGGTCTTCCAGAAATACAGCACCATTGCCTCAGGAGAAATATTCCCTCAGCATGGAACAAATAAGAATTTTTTTCATGAGCTGAGAAACCATGAAAAATCCACCAAGTGTGAAGACCTTCCTAAACTGCTAATTAGCCTCTGTCTGTCTCATTACTGTCTTGAAATCTGAGATTCTATTTACCCAGACTTGAAATCTGAGATTCCATTTACTGACTCATTTACCCAGAAAGATGCTTGGGCTGTGTCTACACTGGAAGACAGAATGGGTCTCACAAGAAATCTTGTTACACTGAATTGCATTGTAGGACCAAGAGTGAGAAAACCAGCAAATATCCATTTTAAGCCTTAGCTTAATATCTAACTTGCTCAACATGTTAACAAATGAACATTCAAGGACTGTGTACCTTGGCCTTCTGTATAAACAGTTTAGCAATAGGTGGTATCATATAACATACTTTGTACCTGCATACAGTTGATGTGTACACTTAGATACAGAAATTTTACTTCACAGTTTATCCAGAAGCCTTCAATTTTTAAACTGAAGTCCTCACTGTCACTATGGAGAATTTTGAATTTCTGTTTGAATATTTAATTTGTTAGAACAGAAAATCAAAGTATTATTTGTATATCTACCCTCTGGGAAATCTCAGGTTTTCAACAAAGCAAAGAAAAAAATATCAAAGGGCTCACCTACCTCCCTCTTCTAAGCCCGATGAGCAGAGAAAATTTACACACTTACAATTGATTTTAACCAACTCCTTAGGGTAAACCTAAGAAGCAAGACATTAAATATACCTTGTTTAAGTGTACTAGAATGTCTCTAATTTGCAAGGTGAATAATATGTAAATAGGACTATCAGCTAGAATATATGCCAATGTCTATACCAGGCTACAATTTACCAGATGGTAATCCTTCTCTGAGAGTGATAAGACCAAGCACCTGCAGAACAAAGTAAATGTAGCCAAGATTCTACAAATTGACTTCCCAGCCTCCAGTCATATGATGCCCAGATATTTCCAGTATTACAGGCAGTATTGCATGACAGGCCTAGACACACTTTTCTTCAGAAGTGATATCTGATGATTTCTGAGCCACATAGTCTTTTGGCATCTAAAATTCTTGTGTCAAGGTGTCCCACCTTTAAGCTACATTTTCAGTAAAATACATCCCTTATTTTGTCTTCAGATTTTGGTTTTATCACAGATGCATTGCTGTCACCATCTGGACTGTAGTTGTGAGGAGGGAAAGTTCCCACAAGTATCCTCAGCACACCAGGCTACATTCCAGACCGCTGCTTGGTGAACCTGCTACGTTTGTTGGCCACATGGCATGGATATTGTGTATTGTAGAAAGTAGGATCAGAATAATATATCCATTTTTCTTGAGAGTGTGCTGAAACACTTTCCATACAGGAGCTCCTCACTTAGCAGCAGCATGGCTGAGAGTGACATGTGAAAAGCACACATAAAAAGCTTGCAGAACCTTTTCTCTATCCCCTAGGTCTGTTGTGACAGTCTTGAGATCCAAGGTCTAACTGCAGAGCTGTTGACCTGAAACAGTGGAGCAAGGACCACAAAGAGATAAGAACACTCACTGTCTAACAGTGAGATAACCAAAACACCTACCCAAGGGTTAAGCCTAAGTTTCATTCAGAAATTACCTCCAGACACTGTAGATATGCTCTTCTGCTCTCCTCAACACTGCAGGGTTCAGACTTTCAGACCCTACGTTGATGACTATAGGAAATGATGGAGTCACCCAGAGTGATAAAAATAGGAAAGACAGGTTTGTCAAACTAAGATGATCGCCACTCTTTTCTTCTCTTCTCTTCTCTTCTCTTCTCTTCTCTTCTCTTCTCTTCTCTTCTCTTCTCTTCTCTT
>JANPWX010019815.1:892849-903301 GCA_024734555.1 Trochalopteron elliotii
TTAGCCTCTTTCTTGCCCCTCTCCTCTCCTCTCCTCTCCTCTCCTCTCCTCCTCAACTTCAAAGTAAGCTGGTTTTTGCCATTGTACCTTTATACAATGATTCCATGTTTTTACACACACTGGGATCTGAGGTGATCTGAGGTCTGAAAAATTCCTTTCTCCTCCTAATTATATTTGAAGATCCAGACAAGAAAGAGGCTAATGAATTATTGTTTATGAGCACTGAGAAACGTGCTTACAATTTCTGAACCATCCATGGTCTGTGTAGGTGAGTCATTTAATCTACCCCACTATCTCTGTTCTGGATTTCTTAAATATACTCTACTGAGAATAAAACTCATTAATGATTGTTGAACATGAAAGCTTCAGGAAGGTGTGGGCCCACAAGAATCTAGATAACAAAGTGAAGGAAATTATATGAATGGAAATAATATGCCAGTCCAAACCCATCTTAACTGGCAGTATCTTGGAAAAAAAAGAAGTCTTTAAGCTCTGTTAGAAGTTATTCTCTTAGCCTGCCTGTGTCCATAGCCAAGACAATCCTTTCAGAAATGTTACTTCTGGAGTCAAGTGCTCAAAACAGCCTAGCATCTTACGTCAGCATTAAACTTTGTGCTCCCTCCTGCACGAGGAGCTGTCACATGCAAATAGTCATCCTGGCCCTGCAGTAGGAATTTGTCCAAAAGTAACCTTTCTCCACTGTTTAGTTCCCTTCTCATGTTAGTGTCATGGTGGGCTCATGGTGGCTGTCAGGCAGCACCTGTAACAAGCAGGAAAAGGAATTTAGACCAGTCAATATGCAAATATACATAAATATGTATATTCTGATGGATTATATGTATATGTAGTGATTTTAGAGGGGATAGTACTGCAGGCTGCTGATTTCAGAGACTTCAAGCCCTGTTTTCCTCTGGAAGGAAAGGAAGGTTTAATTTCTACGTGGGAAGAGATTGTCATGGGTGCTTTGACAGGTATTTGTAGATCTTACTCTTTATTCCTCTCTGGTTTTCCCCATGTGCCTCCTTCTGCGAAAGCTTCTCTAGAAAAGAAACTGCCAGCCTGAAGATGTAAGTGGGTTGGATTGAGATCACAGAGGGGAGAGAGGTCAGGAAGGCACTGGAAAGAGCTAACCATCTATTTGTACGCTGGGCACAGGGGACACGATATATTTTGGAAGGTGGGTAACATGACAAGGATACAGTGAGTAACTCCTCACTGCCCACTCATGCCATTTGCATACCGTTTTTTCCTAGCCTATATTGCTTTTGAGTTGCTGTCTCTTCCAAAGCCATAGGTTGCCCCATTTGCCTGCTCCATGCCTACCCACACCAGGAAGGGAAGGGCATATCTGCAGAAGCTGTGGTTTTCCCAGTGTTGGCAGGTACCACTGCCACTGTTAAAAAGAGCAACTGGCACTTTAGCTACTTTACTGTTCTCAGACTGCTCTAGATCTGTTCTTCAAGAATTTTCCCCCCCTTCTAGGTCTCACCAACTTATCTCCTTGCCATGGGGCCTCTGAAAGAGACAAACAAGTCTCCCAGGAACTGATAATGTGTAAGGGTCATTTTTAACATATGGTCAGAGGGAGACATGAAGCCTACACACAGCTCTGTGGAAATACCCCAGGCTCAGAACCTCTTTTCTTCCTGTTGGAAATGTACAAAGGAGGTTTTCTAGGGAGCAGTAGTCAAGGATTGATCTCTTCAGGAGAAGTAAAATCTTCTAAACCTGAATGCCTGATTCTGCCATTTACCAGAGAGCAGAAATTGCTCAAAATACCTGAAGCAACCCACTAGCAGCTCTGTACGACACGAAGAGGTTGTGCAGAGATGCTGAAAGTTTTCTTTGGCCATAGCTATCAGGAAATTTAAAAACATGTGTATATGGATTACATGTGTGTGTGCATTACCATACATGCACTGTATAGTAATTGAGCAGAGATGTGATAAGTCCAGCAAAGGAGACTGGCAATCCATTCTCCTCATATCAGCAGGATCTTAAATATCCACAGGGATGTTACAATGCCAGACTACTGGCCAACCTGCAAGGCTGCTTATGGATATTCCTGGGAGCATTCTTTGTAATGTTGTAAAAGGATATTTTCACTCCCAGTTTTATTCTGAGGCATTTTTCAGTCAAAGATAAAAACCCTCTGATCCTAGAAACCGTGCCTGTCAATTGAAATGAAATGTGGAAAAAAAAAAAAAAAAGATAAAAGGATCAGATTCCTGAGTTTACAGTTACATTTTAAAGAAAATGGGGCTTTCCTCATGCTTCCTGAGGGAGAAGAGGAAGATCTGGGGTGAGCAGCAGTCCAATATAATATGTCTGGTAGGAGATTTGGTAAGAAGTTGAGGAACTCTGACCTAGCTTGCTGTGACTGAGTAAGAAGGACACTGCTTCTGCTTCACAAGTCTGGGAGGGTGAGTATGCATGGTATCCCTATACTGCACAGCAGTGACCACCTTATCTGCAACATTCAGTCTTCAGGGTAGTGACTTACTAGGAAAGCTTTCTTACCCAACCCCCTGCCCCCCTTCCTCTCTCTTTCCCTCACTGTTTTTCAACAAATGTGAAAGGTGCTGATAAATACTGCAAGTGAATGATAGAGTATTTTCTTGTTTACACTCCCCTTCATTTGTGAATTTGTCTCAACATTGTTAAAGAGCAAGGATCATTCTTCCATTGCTTTTTCACACAGCCATGTCTGAAGCCCAAATATTGATCAGGGTCATCTTCTCCTCTCTGTTAACTCTTGTTGCTTCCAGCTGCTTGGAGTTTTACACTGGATTTTCAATTCTTTATGGAAGATTCATTCTGAGATTTGTACTCTCTAATTAATTCAGCAGCAGCAGCAGGAACACAGCCATGTGTCTAGTCAGCCTGCATGTACTAAAGCGCTCTGTGCCTGGCTACTCTGCTTTACTACGCTTCACACCTCTCTACCTTGTGACAGTAGTATTGACAGGTTTTTTTCTACAGGAAAAGATGGCATGAAATTGAAGTTACAAGATCAATGAAAATGCTTAGGTAAAGACAGTAGAAATATTGTTCACAAAAGTTTCTGTGTGATGTGTTTTACTGTGTCAATCCTTGACAGAAGTGTGTGGTTACTCTTGATCCTGAATCCAAGCTATTCCTTTCTCAGTTTAGCATCCACTAAATGATTTCTGACATAGCTACTGTCACTTTGCAGTCATCTTTCCTTGAGGCAGAGAGCTGTACAATATTTCCCCCAAATATTACAAAAGTAGCACCTGAAATTCCTGTGCTGAGTGCTATATCAGGGATTTAGGTGTTCCCACATGTCAAGACATTTCATTTGCTCATGACTTATTGAAAATGCAAAGGTTGGGTACAGCCTTCAGCGACATGGTGGAATTCAGGATCCTGCAAGGAGGAAGCAAAGCAGCAAGCAGGACTAGAACCCTAAATTTCTGGAGAGCTAACTTTGACCTCTTCAAGGACCTATTTGGAAGGATCACATCAGCTATGATCTAGAAGAGAATGGAGTCCAAGAGAGCTGGTCAACCTTCAAACATCACTTCCTCCAAGCTCAAGACTGATGAATCCCCATAAGCAAGAAATCAATCAAAGGAAGCAGGAGACCTGCATGCATGAGCAGGGAGCTCCCAGCAAATCTCAAATGGAAGAAGGAAATGTGTGGGATGTAGAGAAAAGGACAGGCCATGTGGAAGGACTGTAGGTGCATCTTCAGAGTACACAGGGATGTGACAAGGAAGGCCAAGACCAGACTGGAATTTAATATGGGATATCAAGGGATATCAAGGACAACAAGAAGGGTTTCTACAAGTTAAGAGCTAAAGGAAGAACAGAGAAAATGTGGGGCTGCTGCTGATTCAGATGGGTGTCCTGGTGTTGGGAGACAGAGAGAAGGTAGAATTACTGAATGCCTTCTCTGCCTCAGTCATTACTGCTGAGAACAGCCCTCAGGAATCCCAGACCTCAGCGGTAAGAGAAAAAGGTTGGAGAACAGAAGACTTGTTTGTAGAGGATTGGGTTAGAGTGCAGCTAGGCAGATTGAATATCCGTAAATCTACAGGCCTGATGGGATGCACCTATGTGTGCTGGGGGAGCTGGCAAATGTTGTTAAGCCAGTCTCCATTATCTTTGAAAAATCACTGTGTGGGAGAGATGCCTAATAACTTGAAGAAAGCCAATATACTCCCGTCTTCAAAAGGGCAAGACGGAGGACTCGGAAGCTACCAGTCAGTCAGCCTCACCTCCATCCCTGGAAAGGTGATGGAACAGATCATTCTGGAGGTCATCACCAAGCATGTAAAAGAAATTAAGTTCATCCTTACTCAGCTTGTTTATCAACAGCTCAGATGAAGTGACAGCATGAACCCTAAGTCAGTTTGCAGATGATACAAAACGAGGGGGAGTGGCTGACACACCTGAAGACTTTGGTACCACTCAGAGTGGCCTTGAGGGACTGGAGAGTTGGGCAGAGAGAAACCTGATGGGGTTCAACAAGGGCAAGTTTAGAGTCCTGCACCTGGGGAGGAACAACCCCAGGCACCAGCACAGGCTGGGGGTGACCTGCTGGGAAGCAGCTCTGTGGAGAGAACCTGGGGGTCCTGGTGGACAACAAGCTGTCCATGAGCCAGCAGTGCCCAGGCAGCCAGGAGGGCCAGCGGGATCCTGGTGGCCATCGGGAAGAGTGTGGCCAGCAGGCCAAGGGAGGGGATTGTCCCCCTCAGCTCCAGTCTAGTGAGGCACATCTGCAGTGTCCAGGTCAGGGCTTCTCAGTATGAGAAAGACAAGGAGCTACTGGGGAGGGTCCAGGGCAGGCCACAGAGGTGGTTTGGGGTCTGGAGCACCTCTCTTATGAGAAGAGACTGAAGGAGCTGGGCCTGTTTAGTCTAGAGGAGAGAGAGAGGGGATCTCAGCAATACATTTAAATATCTCCAAGATGAGTGTCCAGAGGATGGTGCCAGTGGTGCTTTGGCAGGGGGCTTGGACTAAATAATCTCCAGAGATCCTTTTCAGCCCTAACTGTTCCTTGATTTTGTGACATACATTAACCAAGAGATGGGAGTAAGGGATTTTAACTGTCTCTGCTTTCATGTGATGGTTCTCACTGCTTGCTTGGATTGATTCTTTCAAAGTTAAAATGTGTAGAAAGTGTCGAAAGGCCTTGTATCATATATAAAATAAAAAGTGTTCAGGAAAAATATTACTGAAGTTGTATTCAGCTTAAATGCATCACTCTCCAAGCTTGACCTGTAGGGAGCTCACAATTAAGCCTCTTCTCCTGCAATCAAAAAGGTTTTGATATAGTTTGGGGGATTTATTAATTAAATCCCAAATCTTCAAGCATTTCTTCCACAAACAGTTGAATTTATTTCCACTCACCATTAGTTTGTGTAATGTAAGAAAATCGAGTCTGGTAAAATAGTAGGAGACTTGAACTCAATATAATGTTTATTCTGTGGACAGTGTTTCCTGCAGTCCAATATAGAGTACGCTACTTAATTGAATGAGGAAAGTGTTTCTCTTCAAGGATTTAGTGTTCTTTGTCTCATCTCTAACATTAAAAACAGAATTCAAGTACATCTATGTAAAATACATATTTTGGGTTTTTTTCTGACTAACATTAGGCAAGCATGTAAAATTGAATCCTCCCAGCAAAACACACACAAAACATTAGAGAGAGAACTGTGTTCCTGCTTAACACTTTGTGTACATCCGCAATGAATACTATAGAAAACAGGATATAGAATAAAGATGAATAGTTCTACAAGATACAGATCCAAAGTCCTCAAGATGTTACCATGGCACAGAGGAAAGTCCGAACAGGAGATTTCTGCTATTTCTTTAAATGAGCATACACTGCAATTGAGAAGACAGTTGTACAGCTAGGTCCATTTATTCTGATCAATTTTTGGAGAACTTTCAAACACCTATTTTGTTATCTTGATACAGTACCTTTTTCTCCCCATCTGTGTGGGGGCTTTTAGACCACGTGGTGGGGTGAAATGGAACCCAATAGAAAAGGCAAAAAAATGCAGGATCTTTAGAGAAGTAGCTGATGCAGGCTGGTCTCCTATCTGGGTGGAGGCAGGGTAGTCTTGCAAAGAGCAACACACAGATTTATCAGGGTCCTCTGCAGTCATGGGACAAGGAGAACAAGGGTGTTGGTAGGAGGAAGGATGCTGAAGCCTGCAAACTTTGCCAAAAGAGAAATGAAAGGAGAAATGGAAAACAGTATTCAGCAGCAAGCTAGGATAAGTTTGGAGAGAAGGTCATAGAGACTTAGTCATACCTACACAAAGATGTCCAAGCATCTGGTCTAAGCTTGGTAAGAAAATACAAGTTTTCGTCTCTGGTTATGTAAAAGCTACTTGTCAGAGCTCTTTGCCAACTTAATTACATTTTGTCTGGAATAAAATGCTCCCATATAACTGTACTTATCCCTACCCCTAAGAATCCAAGGAATGCAATGGGACTACTACCTTGACACCTAAAGGGGTGCTTTTATAGGGATCCTGTCAGAAAATGACTAAAAACAGAATGATGGTCAGGCACTAGTCAGTCAGAAGAGGCATCACTGAGCACCTGAAATGTCTCAGAGAGGGTTGCTAAAACACTGACAAGAAGCCCCAAATAAACCTGGTATAGAAGTAAACCTGCCCTCTTTTCCTCTCCTGATGTCTCCCATGCAAATTCAGAATTATACTTTCAAATTCAGGGGAGAAAGAGGGGCATGACACCCAATTTTGAATGTGACTGAAGAGTTCTTCAGTCTTTCATTAAAAAATATCCAGCCACGAAAATGCAGGATTTTTTTAGTTTTATTCAAAGTAGGCGAGTAAAATTGCTGTCAAAAGAATGTTCCCCAGCATTTCCCTGATTTCTCCCCAGGGTCTTTAAATTTGCTGATGTTAAAAGAAAAAACAAAGAACTACAAAAAAACACATGAACACAGCTCTATAAATAAAAATGAGGTGTGGGGGGAGAAGCAAGCATTTTTATGTATTTTGAACCAGCCATTGTGTAGGCATTTGCTTACTCCATCACTGGTCTGTGCTCAGGACATTAAGAGAAGACTGACACTAGAAGGAGTCTTTCTATTGCATTGAGTCTGAGCTGACTTTCCTTTCTAAGACCTGGGAAACAAAATCGGAGAGATTAAGATCTACTTTTTACCCTTGTACTGAAAAACTTCACTAGCAAAGGGCAAAATTTTTCCAAGAAAAACAAAAAATTTGGCTTAATTCTGTGTCTGGGTTATAAATACATTAGGAAGGGGGAAAATTAGTCATATGAGCATATAAATAATAGCTCAATTACATTCAAGAATATGTGGGTGGGTGTCCTGGGTGGAATAATTTGCTAAAGCACAGCTTTTCTTCCTTGCTTTTCCTCTTCCTCTTAATTTATTCCTCTTTCTGAATATGTGCTTCTTCTTTTTAATCTTTATTTATATCTTGCTTTTTGTTCTTTAATCTTGGTGATCTTTCTATAATGGGTCTATACACATTTTTCTTTAGGATTGGTTTGTTATGGACTAAATATTTTTAATGGATACCAACACAGTGTAAAGCGCTTAAGTGTATACCTAGCCTCTGGTGCACACTTCTGTTTTCCTGATGTCAAGAAATGTGTTTTAAAGTCAAAGGAATGCTTAACAGCCCTGTTGTGCAAGTCTTGGTATTGTTGGTTTCACTATATTACAGTACAGTAATGTACAACCTACAGCAACATCAAAGACCCCTTCATCTTTCTTGCCTTTTCTTAGACATTTCTGCTCTCGCTTTTACTTCTTGTTTTGATTTTGTTTGGATTTCACTCAAAACTGATGCTGACACATAATAAAATTTTCCAACATTTAGATTTCTGTCAAACCTTCTGGCTGATTGAGGCTGTTGAGCTGATCAGCCCCCTGATTCAGATCCAGGAACCAACCACTCTAGCTACGCTGTTTCTTTTTGTGCAGCTTGGCAGCAGTGAGGAATTTAAGTATCAGTGTAACCATGCCTGGCTTCAGAGCAAGACTCAGGAAGGATCTGGAAGGAGTAAACCACCTCTGCATCACACAGAGCAGTGAGATGGAGCTATGTGAGAGCATCCCTGAGATGGCTCCCACTGGCCATGCCTGCCTGCAAGAAGGGCAAGGGAAACAGTGGAGTTTGCATGGATTGTCTTGGTCTCTTACCTTCCTAGATGATAAATGAGGTACTGTGTTTTGTGCATGTCCTTCTCTCAGATTGTTTTTTCTGTTACTTGATCTGTTTTCATTTTTATTGAGTGCTATTTACATCACTGTAATTATGCAATTTGTTCTGGTGTCCCATAGAATGAATGTTTTTACTGCCAAGAGATGCTGGCAATATTTGTGAGAAGTCATGCACACCCTATATTTAACCTAGTACCTGAGCAGATCATGACCTGACATTATATGCACTCAGTCTGGAAGCACTGTGTAAGAGTATCAAACACAAGGAAGTTGGAGCTGTGCCTTCATTTTAAATCTGGGATCTAGTGTTAGGAAAGCATTCAAAATTTCACGATGTCAACAAAAGGACTTTTCCTAGCCTCAGTGGAGTTTTGATTGTGTCTCTCACTGAAAGCAGGGTTGGCCCTTTCACCAGAAGCATAGGACTGGTAGCCCCCTCCTTACATACACAGTTACCCATGGCAGAGGTTTCTAACCCAAAGGTTAAGGCATGACTCCAAAGGTAGTTTTGCACAGCAATTTCTCAGGCTGTGGGACCAAACATCAAAAGCTCCTGAATGAAGTCTGCCAGAGGAAGAAAGCAAGGGCTGACCAAAGCCTGAGGACCTGGCAAGCAGAACCGCAGAAGTCTTTATTTTTTCAATGTTACTTTTGAACATGTGTGAATATTCTTAGCATCTTTTCAACCTGTTCTAGCATAGGAATCTGTTCCTACTGCTCTTAATTTCTGTATTTGGAGTGTCCTCCTTTCACTGTTTAGAACATTCCAGGTTTACAGCAAATTGTGGGTAAAAAGGCCTTTGGTGGGTGGAACAGTATGAGACATGCCCTCACTTCCTGGCTCTTTTGAGGACAGTAACTCATGGCCAGGCAGGCTTTCTTACTTTTCACTGAATGGTCCTACACAGTGGGGTGATGCACAGCAGCAGATACTCTCCGGTGTCATTGGCAAGAAGTGGGACTGCTGATATTGGGTCACTTCCCACAGGAAGAGCCTACAATGAAGAACATGATGTTTATCTGACTAAAATGGTTGGGAGATTATGTCATTGAAAATGTACTGCACCCCCACACTAACACCTGCTGCATCCAAAGTGGTCCCCATTTAGCATCTGCATTTCTGATACGGATGCATTGTTCTGTCTGAGTTAATTTGAGCTGTTTTAGGGAAGCATTCTGAATGTTGCTGAGCAGAGATAGCACCACACACGGATATAAAAGCATTGTTACAACAAGCTTTATATGGGATGTTCTGCCAAATGGTTCCCTTCCCTTCCTCTTCTCATTTCCTTGTTCTCCTTCAGCCACGGGAGAATGCTAATCCCTTTATTTGCTTATGCATAAACTAGTGACTTTCCAGACTTGCCACGAAAGATATTTGACTAGATGACTTTTCTGGAAAGATGCAGCGGGAGATGGAAATGTCTTTCCTGAGGATTTTAATACTGACTGTATTGACAGTCAGAATATGGAGAACCTTGCACTGACAGCTGGAAATAAAAAGGAATATACTACAGTTAGTTTCATTCTTCCCTCTTACATAAACTTTTTTTTTTCAATATTTGTTTTTGACCTTTAAAAACAACACATGGACAATGTCTTGCCCATTCCAAGAAGGAAGCTTTGACATTTTGTCCTTAACACACAAACGAGCAGGCACACAACTATAATCTGAATGGAGAAGGTATGGAGACACCTATGGAGAGCAAAGCCGTTGCTGGTTCAAAAAATTTCTGGGAATTAAATACGAAAATGAAGATCTAGGCATTAAAAACATAAGTCAGGACAGTCTGGACAGTGTATTCCCACAGCCCATTCCAGAGAGCTGGAAGGGTAAGCAGGGATCATCACCTTTTCTGATGTGGCTGGGCATTGCAGAGCAACACGCAAGAGTAAAGGGGCCCAGGATTGGCTCTAAAGCCTCACAAGAGACACCTGAATTCTTTTCCCTCCACCAAAAACTTCTTCTCTGCCCTACCTAAGAGCACATTTAGTGTATTGAGGCTGTTGTGATGTTAAAAGAACATTCACACCATGGTATTTTTAGAGGATGTTATCTCAGGCCATATCTTGTACAACTGTAGGAGTCCTTCTAGTCCCCTAACCCAGACACTGACACAGGGGATGCACAGCTTCCTTAGAACCCCCCATTTCCAAGCATTCCAGTCTGCAGATTGGGTTCTTCCTTCTTCCACTGCTTCTCTCAGGGTACTTCCCTTCCCTTCCCTTCCCTTCCCTTCCCTTCCCTT
>JANPWX010019815.1:903682-922352 GCA_024734555.1 Trochalopteron elliotii
CCTTCCCTTCCCGACCTTCCCGACCTTCCCTTCCCGACCTTCCCTTCCCGACCTTCCCTTCCCTTCCCGACCTTCCCTTCCCGACCTTCCCTTCCCAACCTTCCCTTCCCGACCTTCCCTTCTCGACCTTCCTGACCTTCCCTTCCCTTCCCGCCCTTCCCGACCTTCCCGACCTTCCCTCCCCTGTTCTTCTTTCATCCCTCCCTCCATTCATCCTCTCCAACCATCCATTTTCCATGGCATAGCTTCCCTCTGCTTTCACAAGGCATGAAGCTCTGCTCTTGTCAAAGAGCAGTCCTCTTCCTTTCACCAAGGAAGATTGTTGGAAGCAGAGTTCCCCGGGTCATCTGAGAACTGCTCTAATTATCCCTAATGTGATCCCTCTTGTGTGTGTCACTACCATTCTCCTTAATTCCAGTAATCCCCCTCCATTGCCTGGGTGGAGCCTCACTGTGTACAACAGAGTAAACTGTTCAAGTGACAACCATTCTTGAGCTCAGCTGCACTCACAACACATGACTGAAAGTGATTTTTCACTGTTAGTTCCTAAAGCAATAGTGGTGGCAAGGAACTGGTGCATTCCTCCTGCACACAAACTCAGAACATCTCTGTTTTGGTAGAACATCTCTATTTTGGTGGAGAAGAAGCATAGTTCTGACACCTGCCCCCCTGCCCAAAAAAAAAAAAAAAAAAAAAAAAAAAAAAGGAAACTTTGTCCTTTCAAAATAAGGACAGTTCTTGGACCATTCTTAAAAGGACCTGAAACTTGTAAACCACAAACTGCAGGTGAAAAGATACTTCTTTTATGATGTGGGATACTTTCTTCCTCACTGTGATTCTTTGATGTCTTAATACATGAGTTTTGCATTTCCCAAAATGAAATGGGAGAGAGCAGCACAGAAATCACACATCACCTTTTTTTTTTTTTACTGTCTCATTCCATCTTTTCAGCCTAGAATTCAAGGACAGGCTCTGGCCTTCACATAAAAGTTATACAGCAGATGGTTTCGTCAAAAGGAAAGTAGTGACTTCAGATTCAGTTTGAGAATTTTATTAAAACCATAGGTTTCTGTTCTATACAAAACTGAGGAGATTTCTAAAAAAAAAAAAAAGTATTAACCACATAGGAAACAATGCAATATAAGTGGCTTGTTGATAAAAATCTCTGAAAGCTATATACAGGATTAATACTACATGACTGTATTAATGTAGAGACAGTAAGCAACTTTAGCAATATATACAAACTACCTTTACACCCATAAATATCTTATTTACAGCTAATAAATAACATCCAAAGCTAAATCATGTTTCCTTATGAAAAGAACCTTCTCTATTTTGTATCCAAATTCTAAATGTGTTTGTATTTGATCCTGTATTAAGAGCACAGCTGTCCAGATACTTGGCTGAAGAATTTTACTTTTAAGAGAAAATTGCAACAAAATGGGGAATCTATAGGAATAAATCACTGTATTTATTTTTAGAGGTTTCAAATGCAGTGGCTCAATAGTCAACCCCACCCTCCGTGACTCATCACATCTCTGCTGTAGTTTAATAAAATGTAAAATCAAATGTGAGCAAATTCAGAGCTATTAATATTCCAACATATTGCACTGTTTAAGACTTTTATCCCCAAATATACTAGCAGCTACAGTTGGAAATAGGAAACAAACTGTGCACATAAACATCCTTTTTTTTTTCTTTGCTTTTAAGATGGGATGATGTTGGAGAAATCGCCATCTCCATGCTGTCTTGCACATGCAGGAAAAAAACTACAACACCAAGCATCAATAGCTAACATTACACTTTTCCAAATGTCTACCTTCAAGGCCTTGTACCGCCCCAGCATTTTGTTTACCCTCTAGAAAGCTAAAAGAGGGCTATTGCACCTTTTAGTACACTAGAAAATTATACGTTACTTAAAAATGGGGAAGTAGACTGCCTCCAATACACCTATTTTTTTTAAACTTGCAGCATTGCTAATTTTGGTGTTTTTCAGAGCACTCCTTCTTGTGGAGCACACAACCAGGCTGCTTTTAATTGGCTCAGCTCCTGCTTCCAGCTGAATTCCATCTCATGGCAGAAAACTAAGCAGCTCCTAGCACTGTATCACAGCCGAGAAACAAACTAAGGTGGATCACTGGCAGTCCCAATCCCCAGTACAGGGAAGTATGAGCATCCTTGTCAGCTATCAAGTGGATTCACTTGCACTGAAAACTGCATGCAACAGCCACTCAGCTGCATGACTGACACTTGGTGTCAAAGAGCAGAGAAACTGTGACAGTTTTGGCATACATGACGCAAGCAAGCAGGGAGAGGGTGGAGGGTGGGGGAAATATCTGTTTCCTGCGTTTACTGGTAGCTCAATTCCTCTGCAGCTCCATTTTCACAGTGTTGAAGGCAAGACAATTTTTCATTTGCAATAACTGAAAGCATAGATGAAATATTAAATGTCTGTGTAAGACACTGGCATTGCTATCTTCTCCTACAGCTGTTATTTATTCCAGGGTAAGAGGCATAGAAGTATATAGCTTAAAAGATCATACCTATTGCTAAGCAGCACTGGCATCTACCCCCAATTAAATACATTCATAACCACAAACTAAAAAATTCATCCCCATATTAAGTCAGTCCCTGACACCTTCTAGTATTACACACAGCAAAGGTGAGGTTTTTTTCACATGGGAAACCTACTTATTTGCTAAACACACACTTGAAAACTATGAACTCCCTCCACTGAACTGCCTGAAAATTCAGTTAGCCAAGACAGCAAAAAAATCTGTCTAGTTTCAAATGACTCCTGAAAAGAACAAAAAAAACAAATAAAAAAACCAACCAAACAAACAAACAAAAAAACCCCAAACCAACAACAAAAAATAAAACCAAGTACAGGGTTTTGTTTCTTTTCAATAAATATTAAAAAATTGCTATATAGGATCTGATGTCAAGAAACCTTGTCACAAGGCACCATGATTAAGCAAAATTACCTATATCTTTTCAGCACTCCAAACTTCAGCAAGTTGTTTTGCAGGTTTCTTTCTGTTTTTAACTATTTGGTTAATGTATCTTTATGGTTAGTAACTTCATATGCTGAGACTTTTTTACAAGAAGTCTCTAAAATAGCTAGGAATAGCAGGCAAAAATCCAGCAGCGGATAAATATTTCTATATATTTGGCTCTGAACATCCAGTCCACAGGGATGAACAGACTCTTCTCCTCCCCAGTGTGAAAAATCTTTGTTCTTGTCACTTAAGCAGATTCATGAGCCAAATTTTCTTTCGAGGCTTTCTTGGTACTGTGGAGAAAAAAAATATAATATAAAGGTTATGGGAAAGATGTAAGATACTTGTTCCCTCTTGTCTTATTTTTGAGAATTAAGATTTTAAAACTCCCTACTTAACAGGAAGATAAATTATGTGCTTGGGCTTTTCCTGGCTTCTGCTTGATTTTATGTCAGATACACACATAGAGGTCTCAAGGCTTGTCCAGGTCATTGCCCCAGAGTAACAGTCAGCACATGTGCATTTTTATGCAGAGCTAGATTTCGGTACAAAAGTGTCCCCATGAGACCATTCACACACAGCAACTGAACTAAAATAAATATAACCACTTCTCTATCTCCAACTTTAGTGGGCAAAGTCCAAAGACTGTCCCCACATTTAACCTGGGTCAGGAAAATGATTGATAAAAATATTAAAATACACCAAAGAGCTATTCAACAAAGGCATAATCTCTGACCCACAGAGATGAAAATCTCAGGAATTCACTCATCTGATGCCTGCCATCAGAAAGCAGTGTGCTAAGAAGAGCACCTTCATATGCCTGCTCCATTCCTGTAACAGCCTTCAAATCTGCTGCTGGCCAGTAAGGACGGAGGGCTCTGAGCTGAGCCAGTATGGAAGTTTGAGTGTTCTGCAGCTAAGGGTAAATGCAGGGAATCTAGAGACAGAGGCATGCTTTTCTCTGTGTGCTAGTGCCTTCTCTGTAACCCTCTCTAACAGTCCTTCATACTTGGGCACCGAGTGACCATGAGAGGCAGTGACCAGTACTTGCTTCTCAGACATACCAACGACCACACAAGGATGGCTAGCAGAGAAGCAAGCTAAGAGCTTTTTAAAGTGGCCATAAGCAAACCTCTGGTTAGTCTGAGCTCTGAGGCTCCTAAAGCCTTGAGAAGATTAGTGCACAAGTCAATTAGAGAGAAAGCTTTATTACCACTCCAGTAGTAATAAAACAATCTAAAACCCATAGTGATTACTCATACCCTCCTCTCTTCCGGTTGATGGGCTGCTCCGAGCATTTCACAAAAATTGCCGCTTCCTCTCCCTTACCAAGACGTGAGGTGCCATCTCGAGAACAGAACACAACTCTGTGGAATAAATATTGGAAAAATCACATGACTGAGCCAAACATCCCTTTTTCATCATAGAAAGAAGACTGGTGCTTGGAACCAGCCTTCATACTTTGTCACGTGGGGTACTGCTACTTCACAGGCCTGTGAGAAAGTTATTTTTAAAAGAGAACTTTGTAACAAAAGAAACACTGTGCAAGAACTGGTAAATTAATTATACATGGGCATCAAAGCATAGCCATAACTTTCACTGATCCTTTGCAAAAAATCTTCTTGCGGCTAAGACGGCAGAAGTTCTATCCTAAAGCCTCTTGGATCTTTATTTACACCAGTCTTAATGTGAGTTTTTTGTCAGGTGAATGAACTTGGAAGAAAGCCATACTCCTCCAAATGTTTGCAAACGAAGTAGGCTGCAATTTCCAGAAAACATGAGCACTTGCTTTTCTATTTATCAGTACTTTCCCCACGCCTATATTTGTTCAGCTCTGATAACTGTTCTTTGATCAAGTGACTGACCTGCTTATTCAAAGAAGGAACTTCTTATTATTTACTATACAATACATAGGACACACATACTCTGTTCTGGGCCCATGTTCTGCAAACAGATCTCATGTTTAGTGAATATGAGTATTTCAAAAGATTCATGTCAAAGCACTTCTATTCAGACTTCGCTGTTTCAACATTCATGCATTAGCAATGTCCTGCAACAGTCATGTGTTTCAGTTTTCAGCCACCACTCAGGTATTCAACCCCTAAGAAAATCCAACTTAACTATACAATAATTTCTTGTGAAAACCCACTTTCAGAAGGATTTCTAAAAACCTCCATTGAAGCGTGCTCTTTCTGACAAAACTTATGCAAACACCCAGCATGAAAAAGGAGGACAGAAATTGCAAACACAGTCACTGATGCTGGTTCATGGCGATACTCTCCCGCATATTGTAACTAACCTTAGGTGGATACAATAGTGGGATACAAATTACATGGGAGTAATGCGACAAACTGTAGATTCCAGTGGAATTAAATGACTGAACCTAGTGGTGGTTTGATACCACTGAAGCCCCGATTATCATTATACTGCACCTATTTGTAATTGCTTAACATGTTCATCCCAGCCTGAGAGATACCAGAAATCAGGAAGCACTGTAAACAGAACTAATATAGCTTATAGCAATCAAACCAAGTTACTTTTTCTGAGTTTCTCCTGACTTCACTCTGATTCTCTGGATGTCAAATGTAAAAGGAGTCCACCAGTCTGACCAGCTGAAGAAGGTGTCTTTTTCCCACTGCAGCTTCAGCATAAGTAGGTCTCCAATATCCACTTCTGTGTAAATGAGGAAGGAGAAGGTCTTGTTTGAGGAGACCTCAGGCCTGTGGGGAGGAGAATAAGAAGAAAAAAAAGAACAAAAAAACAAAAGGCAAACCAAATTAATAAAACCACTTGAAACTCTTGGACACACAAAGAAAATTACGGAGCAATAGAATCTGTAATTTTTGTACTCCAGTGAAGGAAGCAACCTTCTGCATAGTTCTGATGGATGAACTATGGAAAAAAAAACACCTCTACCTTTTTTGTAGAGGCAAAAGGAACATCATTCTGTAGAAAGGCTGGTAAAATCCTGGGACAGTCTGCCAGGCAAGGGCTGTCCTCTCCTGTCCTGGTGACTCTCAGAAAAGCCAGACAACCACCACCCAAAAACAGTGTACATTCCTCAGAGTAAAAAACTTTGGTGTTTTCCAGGATAGGCTTTGGTGTTTTCCAGCTCCATTCCCTGCCAGCCTGTGTCTAGGGATGTACACACAAATTTCTGCTTATTTGCAGAGCTGTGAAAGCAAATCCCAAGTCTCCGTCAGCTTCTGCACTGAGACCTACAGATGCATAAGTCTACTTTTAAGAAGATATAACATGGTATAAAGATACTAAGAAGAAAATAACAAAGCACTGGAAAAATTCTTATTAGGTTGAGTCACAGGTCAGACTTCACGTTTCCATAGTACAGATATCTTATCAAGAAGAGCTCCTGTAGGGTTTGGATCATTAGCTTCAGAAATGAATGCATCTACCTGATCAAGGACAAGAGCAGACTCTGGGACCCTGTAAGATTATTGTAGCTGGAGCTAGAACAAGTTTTTCAGTTGAGACTTGAACAAATTAAGGTCAACTCAACAGTACTTTGCAGTTGTTTCTGTTTCTGTTACTTACAGTGTGAAAGCAATGTTCTCACTCTCATCTAGAGTGCCATAGAGAGAGATCAGGAATGGCTGGTCTGTCTTGGTCATGTTAGTCTTTCCAAAGAAATGGATCTTGACCTGGTAATGAAAGACTGAAAGAATACAAAAGAAAATGCCATTAGAAAAACTCAACCTCCAAAGAGACAGCTGGTGACAAAACCACCCTGCTTACCTCTGAAAATCCTAGAAATCCTGGAATATGCCAACTTCACTAAAATGAGTTTATTTCCCTGCAGATGTCCAGGGAACTATTTTTGTGAGAATGTAAATATTAGCAAGCAAGGCAATCATCATTAAAGAACACCTTTGCAGTTCTTGCAGCTAAACTCTGCACTCAAGCTTCCACTGTAATAACCCTAGGGTACGCAGTACCACCTTCAAACCTGCTATTGAACACGAAATGCTTGCTATACTTGACCTGAAACAAGTGAACTGTGCCCTTCTCTTACCAAGGAGGCTTGGTAAAAGGGGAAGAAAAAAAAAATCAACCCACTGACACTGCAGATTAAGCACCAAATGCCAACAGAACACCAGTCTTGCTGCTGCTCTAACAGTGCAGGAATGTACCTTCTGATTGCTGGTCCACCACACAATGCACACTATAAGCATACCATGGGGTACAGGCAAAGTTAAGGAGGAAAATAAAGTAGTAAAATCCAACACTATTTTCCTAGCTGAAAGCCTCCCAGTTCTCTCTGGCATTGTCCTTCTCAGACGTCCCACAGCAGCAACTGGCATCAAGAAGTGCTGTGATATTTTAACGAAGGCTGGTGCTCCTCTAGCAAGTACAGTACCAAAGACACAAATCTGATGCTTGCATATCTTTAAATAAGGTGCTCACCAGACTGAGTTCTGCTGATTATTTCCCCAGCAGAAGGAAGTAATCATTTGGATGAAAAACACTGAAAATTTTCCAAGTGATCGGGCAGTGGAGGAAACCTAACTTTTGCTACTTAGAAACTTGTTACAAAATACCTTTCTTTTTGTACTCTGCCCCACACCTCAAGGAAGACAACACTTTTCTCTGAGACTTGTATTCAATGGCAAACTACAGGTCAGCTTCACCCCTGCTCACCACAGGCACCAAAGCACCAATATTTTCACCTGCAGCACATGCCCACCATGACACAGAGCTGAGCACAAGTACCAGTCTTGCTCACCAGTAGGTAAGGAATACTTACCTTTATAGGGCATCTGAGCACGGGTTTTCAGGTACATTTTGGTGTTTCTCTTTGTTCTCACTCTGTTGACCTTGTAACCCAAATTGTTGCAGCGGTTCTTGCGGCAGCTCAGGCAGAGGCCCTTCTCAAAGGCCTCCTTTGTGTTGCAGCGGTAGGCCATGCTGGGCTTTTCTTCATTGAGGAGAGAGTCAATGAAGAGGTGGATGGATCTTTCATGGGAGCATTTCACCAGCTGATCCACATCTTGAAAGAATGAAAACGTGCAATATGTATACACGCATGCACATAATGATATAAACCCCTAAGCAATGCTGTCAACAAGCACAACAGCTTGTTGGGCTTTATGGCAGAGCTGGGCTTTACCGGATGACTTTTAAAAGCACTTGAAAGAACATATTCCTGTGCCTCTCAGAGATCTTTCCTTGCAAGATACCTTGCAGGGCTATTCAGGTTTCCCTCAGAATGTTATACTGTTTGTTTCAGAGCAATCTCACCTCCAAAGCCTTTCTCAGCAATCAGACGCAGTGCTTCCCCCAAATTGCAACCTGGCTGGAAACCTCCACCATTGGGATAAATATCAATGTGCCCAACAGGCTTCTGGATCCCAATGCTGCGGTCTGGAGAGCCTCGGGTGTAGGTGTGCAGGACATCCACAAACTGAGCATCATCCGGGGAGAGACGGGTGAGTTCATCAGCATACTCAAAGGTAGGACCAGCAGGATCCAGGCCTTTATGGGGCAAACCACAAAGAAAAACTGCTATTGTCTGCCAAAGATACTGACATTGATAGCAAATGCCAAACTCATGGCTGCCACATTGGGAGTACTGAGTCTTCTGGCAGACATTACAGATAGATCATTTAAATAATATTCATGTATACAGGAGGATCAAATGCACTATCTTGAAATGTTGTCACTGATTAAACAAATAAAAGTGTATGCAAACACATGGAAGGAAGCCCAGCTAACTTCCTCAGAGCTGTAGCATTTCCAGTGGATGGAAGAAACAAGCTCATAAGTATTTTCTCAATGTCTTCCTCTCTTGTCAAGAACTACAGAATTTGTATCTGAAGTGTCTGAAGAATGGAAAAGTCTTGCTGGCAGCTCCTTGCCAGGGGAACAAGTGGGAAACATAAATGAGGACTTCACTGTCTACACACCTAAGGGGAAGGGGATTATTATGGTAAACTGTCAAGCTGCAGCAACACTAACATCAAAAGAACCCCAGAACTATTCTGCCAGTGAACAAGTACTATCTCCTGTTCAGACAACTACCTGACAGATGGCTGAAGGGACACGTCTTTTCTGCAGCCCTCAGCTGGGGACAGGCACCTGTGCTGTTCATCCACAGTTAGCTCCGCTCGGTCTGAGCTGCCTCCCCACCAACTGTGAGGGCTTCAGGGGGAACATTATGTTGCTCCCTGTGCTTTTCCCAGGGAAAGATTCATCCTCAGCACCAAGAGTCATTGTGGAGGCATAACACAGGGCTACTGACATGTCAGTGATTTGGCAGCCTCAGTGAAAGCAGAGAAGCTGCAAGTTAGAGAAAAGAAACGCAGAGGGACTAGAGCTTTGGCCTCATGACTTTAATGTGCCACCTCTCAGGACTTGACATTTCCAGATATGACTGCTGCCTAGCCCACCTCTCAGCATGTTCATGGATCTGGGCACACAGCCAGGCTCAGCTGAAAGAGTAAAGAGTGCCATGAGCTAGGCTCCCTTCTGAATGGTGTGGCCAGTCTCTCAGCAACAAAGGCACCACAGATGAGCAATTTTCTTAGCCTCATTTGCTGATGCTGGCAATTCTTTTGTCACTGAGATCAGTGCTAGGGGCTCAGCTGTCCAGGTGCTGGGTTGTAAACCAGCCCCAGAATGCTCATGTCTTGTCTAGCAGATTTCTCATCCTCCAAAAATCACCTTAAACAGACATCTAAGCAGACACAGCAACAGGGCAAATATATGTCTTTCCCAAATTCTCACAGTATTATTTACAGCCTAGAGTATTTCTTGAACCTGTTATGATTAACTTTGTAAAAATTGACACTGGATTTCTTCTGGTTATCTGTCCAGTCTCCCTCTGAGCCCATATAAACTTCTTGCATCTGCATCATCCCAAGGCAAAGGGTTCTGCAGGTATTAAACCTGCTGCAGCAGAATTTATTTCCTGCTCTGTTTCAATGGCTCCCATCAGCTGCAAGGAATGACTGCCTGGATAAAGACAACCTGCTGAATTTCTCAGGCTGCAAGAGATGCTGTGACCTTTTCCAAGCCATAGTTTTGTCAGTCCCCACCACAACCCCCCAAACTACTCTTTTATCAGGGCTTACTCATTTCTTGTAAAGAAGCAAATAAAAGCTTCTCACTCACCACCTTAGCTGCTATTTTCTGAATCTTTTTCCAGTTCTACCCCAGAAATATCAGCTCTACTGTTTCATTAAATCATGAACACATAACCAAAGTACTGCCAGCAAGCAACAATTATTCTGGTGATTTTTCAGTGGAACATAACATTTCAGTATGGAGACAGTTGCATCTCTCCAATCACAGGTTTTCTTACCAGTAATTCTGTTCACCTTCTTTTTAGTCAGGTTCCCAGCAATCCCAGCAGCATGGGCACCTAGACTGTATCCCAGCAAGTGGAGATTGTTGAGAGGATAATTGAATTCCTCCTGCAGAAGAGAACAATTGATTTAAAATTCAAAACCAAACACAAAAACATCAGAAGACACAAAATAAAATGTTTTGTTAATACTGGGATTTTTGTTTGAGCCATGAATAATAGAAGAAACATTATACATTTATCATGATTTTGTGCCATTGTAGGTTTCTTGATCTAACTAATTTATGGCCAAAATCTAAACTGAGAGCAATGCAAAATAAAGGACAAAACACAGGGCTGTTTATTTTATAAAGGTTTTCAGTCACCCTCTCCCCACCAGTTTCTGGATCTTCTAAGGCAGAGCACATTTCCAATATCCAAGGGCTGCTGTATAATACATAGGAACTTGTCTTTCATAGCTACCTCTCACAGAGCCCTCAGAAATACTCTGGGCCCACAAACCTCAATAAAAAATTTCTGAAAATGCAGTAAAAAAAGGCCTCTGAGTAGGAGATAGCTAGTAAACCAAAGCTGGAATTTTACCAGTCCAGCAAAACTACTGTCTGCAAAGAGTTTAACTCCATCTACCCAACAGGAGATGATTAACACAGCTGCATCATTGCTGTTTTGTCTCCTATGACATTACATAGAATGAGAGACATGGCTTTACGTCTTACCTCCAACCAGTCAATAAATGTAGCAACATCCTTTCCTACCAGCCTGGTGTAGGCTGCAGACACCGGGTAGTGCTGCTGAGCTCGAACTAGCCAGTCCACCACAATGACGTTTGAGTCAGGCTCCCTCTTGTACAGAGCATCCACCAGCTTCGGGACCCAACTTTCGTACATCCCTGTCACCTGTTGGTGTTGGTGATTTTAATTAAAATAGGAGATATGTTAACATATCTGTGAGACACTTCTGCACAGTTTATTGGTTAAAAGGGGGGATTCCTCCTACTTCCTCTTACCGTCCACCCATGGATCACCACAAAGGTTTTACTGGTATGATTGAAGTTGCACTGTGCCAGGCTGTTCACCTGCCCAGGAACCAGGTAGCAGACATCCTCATCAGGATCTGCAGGCGTCCGCAAAGAAAACTTGCTCTCGATTCCCTCAAAATTGCTTTCACTTTCTGCTATAAGAGCACAAAAAATATACAGCAGTGATTTAGGAGTACTAGGACAAAGTATGAAGGCGTAGGTACAATGTTGGAGAGATATCTGGAACAGTCAAGAAATGGGACGTGTGATTTTCATCTCCTACAATGCTCAATGGACACAAAACAGCCATGTCAAGAGGAAATCAAAGGGCTCTCTTTCCAAGGTCCTCCTAAAACACTAAGAATCTGCTGAGCTGTCAGAGAGGTATGAATCCATTTTAAGAGTCAGTATTTTCCCCATTACATTAAGCAGGAAATCTCTTAAGTATCACAAGAGTACAGAAAACTGCACAGAACAGTCACAGACAGTCATCCAGGACAGCAGTGTTACTACCATACTATTACATATTTTGGTGGTGTGTCTTCCACATCACCTCACCAATAATCACTGCCTAACAAGGCCTTTTGTAACACCGTGTAGTTGCAGTGCATTAAAAGCTGTGAAGTCATCACCATTTAAGAAAATACTAGTTTTAAGTTTTGACCAACAAACAGTAGGTGAGAAGATCAGACACCCATCAGAGAAACCGAACTAGCAAACCAGCAGTCTATTTTGGAGAACATTTCCAGGTCATCTGATAACCTACAGAAAAATAAGCTGCAGAAAAATATCTTCTGCTACCTGAAGCAGAGGGGAGGAGGGTGGGGAAGGAAGTGCAGATCACGTACTAGTGGTAACAAAATATGTCGTGGCCTGCAAAGATCACTCTCTCCAACTTCCAGCTTCAAAATTTAAGTACTCCTTTTCCTGGCAAGACAGAAGTGACTTTAGGCTTCATGTTCACTATTTCCTTTGGGAAGAAACTTAAATGTCTCCTCTTTTTATGTCTGATTCAACTCTTAAATGCCTCTATGTACAGCATGTCTTGTAATTAACTTTTCAAAACCCAGTTTTGCCCCAGTTTGGCAATTTGAGTTAGGCAAATATTGATTGCCTGTTTTTCAAGTGCTGTTGAATTTACACCAGCTCTGTCCTGTTCAGCATTGTCTTTCTAGGCATCAAGACCACCAACCTTTCACAAACTCCTAAACCCACATTAATGAATGGCTCCAAGCCACCATAGGGAATACAAATGGACAAGGTAAGAACGTTATGCTAGGCACGCAAAACAGATTTCCACTCCTTTTTCCCATTGTAAAAGAGGTTTTCTGTGATAATTGGTGATTTGCATTTCCTGCATAAAGTTGTACTGCATCGCTCAGGTGATAAATAACTAACAATTCATTTTTTTTCCAAAACAGTTTTTCTAGTCTTCTCATTCAAGCTACCATACACAGCAGGGCACTGACTTATGCCTGACCTCACCTCAGGGAGCTCTGTAAAGTCTGGGAAGTCCTTGTTGTGTGTAGAAGGTCACAAGAATCAGGGTCTAGCCTTTAGCATTAGGTCTAAAACCATCACACAGGGCCTTGCAACAAATGCTTATGTAGCAGTCTCAGAGAAACTTGTCAGCCATAATCAATGGCTTAACACTGCCCATGTTCAGCAGGATTTCTCACCTGTCAAAGCAGGAAAGCAAGAACCGTTGACTGAACAGTGGCAGTACTCAGCTTTAGGTTTTGACCTTGACTGTGCTAGGCTGGCTAGCTAATCCAGGATAATTACACTGAGGGCCCCCTTCCTGCCGCCTTCCTCCTAAAGAAAGGTGTTTTTCATAGATCTTACCCTTCCTTCTACCAGTAGAAGTATTCACATAATGGTGGATATAACATTTTATCCACTAATGAAAGGTAAATTTAGCAAACTAACCAAATGCTTGCACCTTTTCTATATTTTTTCATGTTCAAAATTTCTCTTTGGCATCAACTGACAGTATAAAACACTTTTTTGGAACAAATCTTTAGACCTATTTTATTTATCTTTTAGCCAGAAAAAGAAAAGTCCCAAAGGCCGGTTGGTTAAATATCAGCTATAACTTTTCACTCAGCTGTGAATCAGTAAAACCTTGAAAGGAACAAGAATAGCTTTCAACTGCAAGCATACAACACTAGGACTTTCAATTATGTATATTTCCTCCTAGTACAGGAAGGCGAACAAGAACAGTCCACCTGCTCACTAGCTAATAGTGCTTCCTTTCATACCTAGATATCATTTCCCTTCTGGATTAAATTTATCTGATAATCATCCAAAATCTAAATTACATTGATATCCTGTCTCGTAGTGTGTTTTCAGTTACAAACACATGCTAGAATTTGCATGTAAGTTCAGACCACAGCTCTTTTGAAAATAAGCTCATAGGAAATTTACAATTCAAAGGGTACTATACTTAAAGGTACACTTGGAAAAGTGTACAAAGCTTAGAAAGATTACAGTACAGTGGCACCTGCCCCTGAAGACGTGCAAAGTGCTTCACACATATTTGCATGTTTTAGTCTAAAATAAGTCTTGATGAGGATTTGAGAACATAAAATCACTGAGATACAGTCACCACTAGGAAAGCAGCAGCTGCAAAGCAACAGCCCAAGAGTCAGGGAAATGGCAGGCAGCCACTTTTCTCATTTAACTATGTTGTATGAGGAATTAGAAAGTCAGAAGAAATTACTGTTATCATCTTATGGCCACAAAAAGTGTCATGTTATCTTATGTCCACATATGGTCAGTTCCCAGCAGGCAAGATACCCTTTGGATGAGGGAAGTGTGCGTGTACTGGAGTTTATTACAGACTTCTTCATGGTATGCTCATCATGAAGCTTTCCTCTGAATTCGCCTGAGCTTGGCTTTGCAAATTCTATACGGCTCAGGGCAGAAGATATATTGTCTACACCAAATGTTGTGCTGCACACATGCTGCAGTACCACCTCACATCCCAGCTTCTGCAGAATACAGGTACACATAGTCTGTACACACTCACCACACAGGCCAACACCTATATGTACCATGCTTTAAACCTGAAGCAGAGAAGTTACACAGCATATCACCTCAGAAAACCAGAATTTCCCACTTCTGCTTTCATACCTCATAGTATTTCTTGGTCTATTAAAAAAAAAAATATTCACAACCAAACTTTGTCATTCATAGACTTTTGCCACAGACCTTTCCTCATAGATTTAAAGGGAGAAGTCTCCTTGAAACATGTCCTGAGCCAGTGAACCACTGGGCCTCATTCTTAAATTCTTACACAAACAAGTGCAGAGACAGCCAACATACACACTCACCACGGTTTAGTTGTAACTCAAGTTAATTAAACCATGGAAAAACCAAAAATAGGTTGTTTTCAGCTGAAACGTGGACTTAAAGGTGTTAATTCAGATAAATTCAGAAATTTATCTGAATTAACATCATATTTTTCATAATGCAGATACAGAAATTAGATATCAAGAAATATACATACATCCATGTTGAGATACCAAAGTAGTCTTTCATGACAAGAATCCAAGTCCCATTTCTAAACAAGGCCTTTGAATAAAAGAGGAAGTAAACATATGCAGACAAAAAGGAAATCCATGCTTTTGCTAAAAACTAGGCTTTCCCAGACACAGTTCAGCAAAGGTACAAAGGCATGTGCTGTGTACGGCCAAAGCTTCCAGGCACACAGTTACAAATACAAGCACCTGTTGCAAAACGAAGTTTTCTATCTACTGCTATGTGTTCACAGCTAACATGACCTACAAAGGGATTATTTAGGGAACTGAAGCAGAATTAAGGGAGCAGAATTAAGAATTAAATTACCAGTTCCAGATGGAAGCTGGCTTTTCAGGCTGCATCGCCAAAACCTCATCATTTTGTCATGTTATACAAAGTTTTCTGATGCCTTTCTTACACCCCTACTTCCACAATATAAGTTTTCATATTTTTTAAAAAATGAAAAGCTGTCTTGTGCAGCAAGGTATCAAGAACCTCACAGAACTCGAAGGAAGTGGGGCGGGGGGGGAGGAGTGGGGGGGCCTGGAGAGGCTTACAAACTGGGAAGTCAGTAGTTTTGTTTTTCCTGTCCAAAGTTTGTGACACTTTGGACTTGCAACTTGTGAAATTCCGTTCAGTTAGGGACTCCTATCAATTATCAATTTTGAAAGCATCCCACTGACTTTAGGCATTCTGACACACTAATCAAGAGAATTCAGTTTGAAGTTTCTTTCACAGGAAACCCAAGGCAACTTGGCAAATTATTTTGAATGTGAGACTATTTACCACTGGTTAGCTGGGTGGAGAATGTGAGTCTTCAGGAAGTAACAACATCTGGACTATTAATGAAAAGTTACACTGCCCACATCACAGAGGCTGCCAAAATATGACAACAATGCTTTTGCCAGAATGAGTGCAGCTAAGCTATGGTTTTAAAAGGGAATCTTTGATAAACAACCATTTCCTAGCATTATGGACTCAGAAATGGAAATACTATTAGCTAGGTGCAAAGATCCTTAGAAATTATACTGCTAGACTGTATCTACTATAGCCCACAGAGACATGCATGCACACACATGCACAGCAGCAAACATCTGCACATAACATCAAACATAACATTTACCCGCTGTAGTTGACTGGGCTAAATCTTCCTTCAGCCAACAATCAGCATTAGGATCACCCATCAATCACTCATACTGAATTCCTGAGAGTTCTGAAGCAAATTCACAGCCAGTTGTAGTAAAGGGCTTATACCACAGAAAAAGTTATTGTTTCATTTGATCTACACTATAAACTGAGAGCAGACTACTGTGTGTTGCAATCCCAGGAAACCTACCCCATGAGTCAGGTTATTGTTTAACCTTGCTGCAAAAATATTACAACTTCAAGTTTGTTTATGTATTCCTTAATGGCAGAGTCCTGAGAGTACGTTCTGCTTCACTTCCCAGGTGGGGCCAATGGAAAGAGCAACACCTCTGGCACAAGTTCAGAAGATAAGCAAGCACCCCCCAGCTCAAGTTGTGCAGCTGGCAAACTTCAGTTCTCACACTGTGCACAGGGATGCTCACCCCTCTCCATGGTACTCCCTGTCAAATCTTTACTCAGCTGCAGCTGGGACACTCGAAACTCAATCCAGCAGATACCTAGCCATCCATCAGTCCCTCTGGGATATCTGGAATTAGTCCAAGACAATTAAAATGCAACCACTGTCAGACTCGGCAGTAATATAGACGTAAGGTTGCATGAGAGAGTCCTATCATGCAAGTGCTTCTGCACAGAGGAGATTCCAGCAAACTTTTAGGAGTGCTGGTGATCATGCTAATCTCCAGCACAACTTGATGCCTGAGAGCCTCACCTCCTCAGAAATGCATTGTTTCTTGAAAGGCCATGTCACAGCTGCCCTGGTATGTCTATCCCAAACACAAGCCATAGAAAAAGCAAGCAGCTCACATCACACAACAGTGTAAATATGCTGACTCTGGAATTACATTGGTAAAAATAAGGATGTGACTCTATTCCTAGCAATGTTTTTATCTTTTCCTGGAACACCAACATTTTCTTCACCTAGAAAGTCTTTTTCTATGTTGCTTTTTAAATAATCTGGATTCCTGGAGGGCTGGATCATGTGTTTTCTGTGGTTTCAAAAAAGTTTTTACAGGGGTATGACTGGAAAAGTGTGGAACTAAAGGCTTGAATTGCTTTTGGATGAAGACACAACCTGCTTTCATATAACCAACTCCTAAGAAGAAATAATGAAATTATTAGTAAGTCTGTGGAAAATCAGTTCCTGCAGGGATGAAAGCTTTCTCTGAGAAGACTTATTTTACTGTATAGAAGTTGGATACTGTGATGAAAACTGATTTTGACTGTGTCTCATGGCACAAGATTAGATTCAAAGCTAGAATACATTCCTTTCACTGTACCCTAGCACCCCATCCTCTTACTTTTGAATACTTTGCTTCAGCTTCCTTGTACACAAAGAAGTAACAAAGGCATCCACAGTAGAAAAAATGGCAGTTTATATATTCTGGTTTAGAAACACAAAGCAGCTCTAGGAGCTACAGCCACCCTTTCTTCTAAGGCCAGAAACTTTTAAAAATAGATACTTTGTATGGGAGATCAATGCAAGAAAGTAAGCCCGTGACAGGGCACTGGTAACAATATTTGAAGAGCTTTTTTTTAGTTTTTAAGCTTGAGGAGGAGTAGGTCTCCTAAAACTAGCCTCTTTGTTCGTAACAGCTTCGATTACCTTGTGATTAATTGAGAGAACATTAGTGAGAACCTAGCACCATTTGCACATCTTCCACTTCCTGTAGCCTGGACAGGTTGTCTATGCACAAGTGCAGGTACAACAGACAGAGTGCAAACACAGCCATAAGTGAACTAGAGAGAGTAAATCTCTCCGTTCACTTTTCCCCGAGTGGATTCTGCTCATTACAGGCTTAACTACAACTCGAACACATTACCACGTTAACGATGAAATTCAGCCTTGCCTTGTCTAGGATCGAGAAGCTAGGAAGCTGGGATGGATGAGTCCCACGGAGGAGGAAGCCGAGGGACCTTACCGTGGTGCTACTGCTGTGCACATCCCTTGCTGGGGCAAGGGGCTCTCGTAAGACACCTTGTCTCTGGGAAAAAAAGGACATCCCAAATCTCAACAGGTCGCGCATTCAGCCCGGCAGGTTGTGCCTGAGTTTGGGCTGGGGCATAGGCTCCAGGTCTCTCCTAACGGGACAGAGGTTCCCCCAGTGTCGCTCTCCAGCGCCCTGCTAGCCCACTCCGCGACTCCACTCCCGGGTCCCGCAGCATCCCAAATACCCCGGGATAGCTTCACAAAGGAAAGATTGCAAACTCCCCTTTCCCGCCACGCCGGCAGCGCTTCCCCCCAAGCTCCCTCCTCCCAAAAGCAACAGGCAGGCCCGGCAGCTCCCAGGCGCACTCCGTGTCCCGTGCGCGCTCCGGGAGCCGTGCCGGCCCCCAGTCCCGGGACTCACCGCCCAGAGCAGCCACCCAGCGCAGGCACAGGCACACGGCCGCCAGGACAGCCTTCCTCCACATCTCGCCTGCTGCAGCCAAAGTTTCGTCGCGAAAAGAAAAATAAATTTAAAAAATAAATTTAAAAATATGTAAGTTTTTTTTGCTTTAAAAACTTATGATAACTAAACAGAAGAGCGGCGCAGAAGCGCAGCGATAGACAGGGCAGCCCGGGGAGCGCCCAGCACCGCCGACGCCGCGCTCGCCCGCCCTTATGTCCCGGGCAATATGCAAATATACAGATTGAAATATGCAAATATGCAAATGAGCCTCCGT
>JANPWX010019815.1:922701-1065776 GCA_024734555.1 Trochalopteron elliotii
AACGGTTGTGCTAGGATGGGTCCAGGCTCGGCGCTGCCGGGGGGTGACACACGGCGCGGGACGGAGCGGAGCAGCGGGACAGGATGGAACGACGCGGCACAGTGCCTGGAGCCCTTGGCTCCGAGCCCTCCTTGGGCCTGGTTCTCACAGCCCTCCCACAGCCCTCTGGCCTGCTCTGTCCGCACAGTCAGGATGCGGCCCCGGTGTTTTCACCCCCTTGGTCCTTCCTGCCTGTGGCGACCTAGCTCTGCTATGCCTCTGGTGGGGTCTTCCTTCCCATTTCTGCTTTTGCACCAGTAGCCAGCAGCTAACTGCATTTTCTGTACAGTGCTTACAAGAGACCTTCTGCTGCTCCCTTGAAAAATCTTTGCCAAGACCTTGTTTTGCCAGCACTCAAGGGGATACAAGTTTGGAGAAAAAAATAATTCACTGGTGATTGCATCTATGGTACTGAGAAATAAAAAATTGGTTCCTTGAGCTCTTCAACTCTCTCTGCCCTTCTCTCAGAAACGTGGTTTGCACTGAGGTTTGCATTGGCAGCCACTGGGTGAAAGATGAGTTATGTAAGGACATTAATTTAATAACAATACCAGTTTTCATTTCATTGTGCAGTTTGTTGCCAAAGGCCCAGCTTCATAAAGAAATTTATGACACAGGGAATGAGGACTCCCTGGGTTTTGCAATGTGAAGCAAATGGGATTCACTTCAAGGGTAACAGACATTCTCATACCAGACACCTTAGGAGACCAAAACATATCTGGTTTATATTAGTGAGGTTGTTCCATAAGAGATTGCTGAAGTGTAACAGCAGTAATACTGGGTCACCTTTTCACCTTTAGGTTCTGCTAAAAGACCAGTAATATCTGTAAGTGAAAATACATTTCCCCCCCAAGACACAACTAGAATTTCCTCCATCAGCAATCACTATTTATATCCAGAAGGCATCAGAAGAATTTGGTGAGGGTACAAACTGTTCATGCTGAGACTTTTCCATTGAGACACTGAGTGGCAGGAAGGGGGCTAACACAGTGTGTTAGGGAGGCAGGGAGTGAGGCTGGAAGTCTGAGCAGGAGACTGGAGGTGAAGAAGAAGGAGAGACCAGCCTTCCTCCCCAGAGGATGGTGGTGATGTGAGCAGGGAAAAATATGGTTTGTGCTGCTGCTTGATAAGTACTGAGCATATCCTCTGACACACAACATTTGAGACCCTCTTGTCAAAACAATAGCAAGATTTTTTTCATGTCTTTATTTTCACCAAGTGTGGACTAAACAATGCATTTGTCTTGATCTATTTTGGTTGAAACTCTATAGTGTAATTTCCCCCTTAGAAATCAGCCTGACTCTATCTGGAGTCAGACATCCTTCAAAGAAGATCTCATTCCCTAATGGCAGCATAAGGCAAACTAAAAGTACAAGCAGTTTAAGGCAGGCTGCTGTTACAGAGACTGTCAGGTCACCCTAACCACAAGTGATGCTACTTACCCATGAGAACAAAACAGAATATGAAGTCTCCTGATTTGCAGAACTACATCCACGGCTACTGCAGGGGAAAAAAAACAAACAAAAAACCCCAACCAACCAACCAAAACAAAACAAAACAAAACAAAACAAAACAAAACAAAACAAAACAAAAAAACCACACCACCTTACAATATTACATATTACATTAATTTTGTGGGGAAAGAAGTAGTGTTGTTTTAACTGTTTATAGGATCAGGTAGAAAGGAACAGTGGCAGTGCTTAGCACACCAGCCCTGGATAGATTGCTGGCCCTGTCTGTAAATCCACAGGCTGTAACCAGACTTACAGTTAGCTCCTGATGTAGTTTGCGAAACCCATCAATAGCAAGGGCAGGCAACAGATTAATACAGAATGAAATCTAATTTGTTGCACTGAAAAAGTCTTTTTTGCATAATTTTTTCTTCATGCCCATGCCTCACTTTGAGACATAGTTATGTGTTTAAGAAAGAGTTTTGCAAAGTGTCCACCAAATTATGAGAAAAAAAAGAAAACTAAAAGAAGGAAGATTAAAACCAAAATGCTAAAAAAAACCCTTTTCAAGTGATGAAAGATGGGGAAAAGGGGATAATTCTGATTTCTTGGATCTTGAACAAATTGCCTAAGTCTGTTGTAAACTCAGATGTAAAATAATCTGAAATAGATTGGACACAGCACATTTTCCAACATTTAAAAACCATTTTCCCTTGCAGATAATTGTGATTGGATGGAAAAGGAGCTTCATGGCATCAACTCAAGGTGCTTCAGTGCAATCATTATCTGGGCTCGAGTTCCTCTTCCTCTGTGAAATACATAATCCTAGAGAGGAAAGCAAAGCTCTGTCTGTAAAACAGAGCCAGGTTTACAGTACTCATGGACTCCAAAATGGCTGGAAGGTACTATAGTGAGAGCAAAAATACATTGCTTCTAATTAGGACTGGGGAAAGCCTGGACTTTGGAGAGAGAACTTGCGTAACTAGACTGGTACTTACTTGCACCCACAGACCATGTAGAAGGTTAAAGTGGAAACAAGCCCAGAAGTGTCTCCAACACAACATGGGCAGCATTGTGGTGCAGCTGTGCCGAACCCCAAGCAAACTCACTGGCCTCACACAACGACAAGCAAGAGGGAGAGCCAACCAGAAATTTTCATTTCCACAACAATGCTCCAAAGAGAGCTTGAAGCACAGTGAGAACAGAAGGAGGGGTGACACAATATGACACTTTGAATGTTTTGGTACTGCTTTAACATAAAAGATTTTATAACCAACGGTGAGAAATCTTCCAACTAAAGTATCTGCTTAGAAACAAGCAGAAAACATTCTGGTCTCCTTCTAACTAGGAAATACAAGTAAGAAGTCTTTTTTTTTTTTTCTTTCTGTAAATATTTGAATTTTTTTTTTCCCCACCCAGAAGAAAAATAGTGAAAATAAAACCAAAAAGTCAGTGTAAGCTTCCAGATGATTTCTGCACTAATAAGTTCAAAGAAGCAAACAAAAAAAGATCCTTTTCTCCTACTCTTATTTTGTTCAGAGATATCAGTGAAATGGTCATTTTTAATGCATTTTTCTGAAAATCAGTCATGTTTTAATGAAACTCCAGTTTGGGAATAAGAAAATTACTCTTTCCTACCTGGTTCAGTAACTACTAACTGGGCTACAGCAATAATTTCACACACAGCAGAAGTCCTCTTGTCCTGGGCTGAGCCTTTTTGCTTAAAGTAAGGAGCAACACAACATCAAGACACCCAGGGGCTTGAGGGTGACTATTGAGCCTGTCCCACCTACACTCATCAGCAGGCCCTTTTTGTGGCCTAGTATTTGCCTGCTTTTCCACTCTGGCAGTGAGCAATGACCATAGGTGTCTTTCAGCAGGGGCAGGAACAGCCTAGGGACAGGCAGCTGTGCAGGCAGGTGAGAGCTGCAGTTGCATAAAAGCCTGTGTGTGGTGGTTATTCTCAATCTCTCTAAATAGACAGTAGTGGGAAAGGTGGCAGCAGGAACAACCTGATGTCTGCTTAGGAACATAGTATGTGTGCCTTCACTAGCACCTGTTAGTACCTGGAAGAGCTCAGCTGAAGACATAGAAATATGGGGAGCTATGCAGCAGCTGCATCTCTGACTGCAATAGACAGGACACCTGTTCCTCCTGCTAACTTTCTTGTTTTGCAGAGAGGCTCTTCCAGTCTTTGGTGCCACATAGGAAACAAGAGGCTTGTGTTAAACAGCCTTTAGCTGTTATGTCTTGAGATATTTGTCCTTTCTATTGCTGTGATATCACTTGCTGTTCTGTTCCTAGGTTGTCTTATCTCACAGACAAGGTCCTCTAACTGATTAGCACAAGGATTCATTCCTCTTCATCCCACTCTCTTATTTCCAGTGCACTATGGAAGCCACTAATTCCTAAAAAAAAAAAATAGAGATACAGAACAGAGAAGGATACCCTGCTCTGGTAGTGAGTTGTGGAGTAACCTCATGCTGCAATTTTCTCAACTGCTCTTTAATTAATTATAATGCTAATGGCAGTGCCTGCCAAAGTCAGCTAGCTGTCTTGCCAGACACATCTTTCAAAATGCAGTGCCAAGGGAGAGACATTCCAGCACCCTGTTTGGGGTGGCGTGTAGGGGTGTGTAGTCCAAGTCCCCCCTTCATTGGCCATGGGGCTGGTGTTCTGACCAACTATGGTCTCCTCTTGCTTTTCCTCATGTGGCTCCCAAGTCCTGCCTGCAGTAGGTTAAAGATGACGTTGTCTGAAACATTTGTGAGGTTACGAAAATGTGCAAGGGCATGGGGGAGAAGGAGAGAGAGAGAAAAGAGATTTTTGCCTGACTGAAACTGTTCAGTACTAGCAGTGCTCAGGTGCCTGTAAGGGCAGAAGCAAGTTCCTGCATTTTGCCGGCAGTGTGCCTGGGAGAGAGACTTCAGCATCCCCTGTTCTCTCATGTTCTTCTCCTGCAACTTGCTACATCTATACCTCTAACCCTGGGAAGAGAGCCTTCTCACGCAGGTCCCAGCCTAGCAGCCTGTGTTCCTGCTTGCCAAGGGAAGAGTGAGTAGGATGAGGGAGCAATGCACAGCAACACCACCGTGGGAAAATGAATGTGTCATTTCCGTCACAAGGAATGTATCAGGGAAGAGAATCCACTTCTCTGGCCTCTGGGCTATCCAGCGAGGGAGAGGATAATTGCAGGCTCTCTGCTTTTCCTTTATTTCACTCTACAAGGTTGACAGATGGTGTGTGGTGCAGCCAAGGCTGGATTCCAACTTGTATCTCCTTTGGTTGCTTGCAACTTACTGAGAACAGATTCATCCTTGGGCTGACATTTCCATCTCATCCCAAAGGGGATTTGTTTTAATTTTCATTTAAAGTTTTGGCTGACTTAGCATTGCTTCTCTGGAGTTTTGCAACTGGTAAGTAAAAACGCCCCCTTGGCCCAATGCTCCTGTTGTGGACATCCAAACCCAGTGCTCGTGGAGTGAGGGTGTGCTCCCCAAAGGACAGCTCAGCCTGCCTCCAGTCAAAGCACACTTTTGCAGTGCCTCCAGGATCTGCAGAGAAATCCTGCAGTGATCTTGTGTTCCTAACCTTTATAGTTATCAATTTTACTTCTCATGGAGGTTTTAAAGATTTCAAGCAAAGCCTGAGCTCCGTTCATGATCTGCCTTCAAACTATGACCAGAAAACAGGCTGAGTTTACATACACACAGTAAAATTTCCCTGACTGATCTATTCTATTTGCCACAAGTAAGCAAACAAGAAATAGTATTTATTTCCACCTACTTCTTTCATTGTATTCCTTCACCATCTTGACAAGTATGCTGATATTTTCAGGAACATGTCCAGATGTGGTCACTGTCCCGGAGATACTCTTGCCAAAACTAAGAGATGGCAACAAGGAGGAGATACAAGGAAGAGGAGAAGGGGAGAAGAAGGACAAGGGCCACAGCAATAAGATCTCACTATTCATCCATCAACTCCAAATGCAATGCAAATTATGGGAGAAACCTGAAAAATGGCCAACCTGAGTCTCTGGTCATGGAAGTCTTCAGACCCCACAGACAGGATTCTCCAGGTTGGAAAATCACATTTTCCCTGGGGGTCTCTTTTTTAGAGATGGCTTGTGAGGGAAGTAGGTATCAAGTACATCAACTTGGCTTCCAGGGCACCAAATGATGGCATGATTGTCAACTAAAGCCACAAATCTGGCAAAGCCTTTTTCTGTTTTTGAAGTTGCAAAGTGCTCAGTTTGTCACATTTATTGTGTAAGTCATGTGCCTGTCATTGAAGACATTGCCACATAACACACCACAGAATAGGCATGTTCCAGCTCCTGTCGGAGTCCAGGGGCATCAGCTCTGCATATCAAGGGCAGCCTTGGAAGCAGAAAGGACAGCCAGTTCACTTCAGCGTCCTCTCCACCAGCCAGAGCACATAGAAACAGAGCAGATGGAAACTTGGCTGATTTGATGGTCTCTGACACTACCTTCCTCCTGACTCACTGTGGCTGTTCCTCAGCACTCCCGTGGGATCCTAGCAGGCAGCAGTGGGGATCCGGGTGGGAGGAAACCACCCGCTGCAGCCCCTGAGGCCATGTGTAAGCACTTTACAGGAGAATGAGAAGCTGAGGCACAAAAGATTGAAATGGCTTGCCCCAAGGCTGTGTACAAAGTGAGGAGCATAAAGAAACCCAAAGCACAGTCTGCCCTCAGCAGGGCGGGCCCCCCACTTAATGTCCTTCCTAAGGGATGTAAAACCAGAATAAAAAAAAAAAACAGTGGAAAAGAGGTGAAAGCATTTTCTGCCTCCATCTCCTCTGGAAGACACAGATATCAGGCTCCACCAGTACCTTCATCTCCTCCATGCTCCCATCTCCCAGAGAGTCTTGGGTAATTTTCATTTTCATGTATAGTGGTGAAAAAATAGCCATGTGTGTTTATACACAAGTCTGCAGTTGTGCAGATGGTAGGACATCAAACAAAAATAGCTGTTCTTATAAACTGTCCCGTTTTCCTACTATGGCAGGCACCTGACTAAATGTCCTTGTGTTTAAAGTTATAAAGAAGCCATTCAAGGGATCACTAAAAGACTTAGAAATCTCCAAGGATTAGACTCCAGGTGTGAATTAGGTAATGGTCACATTAACGGAGCCTGTTTTTCTGAGGCAGCTGATAACATTGTAACTACCAAACTACGACATAAATTTGCCCCAGGAAACAAGCAAAATAGCTTTGTGAGTTGTTTCAAATTACTTATCCTGAGGGAATTTCAAGAATTCCTGTTAAATAATTAGGGACATGTGAACTTGATTTTAGATCTGTCTGATGTCATGAGAACTCTGGGAATGCAGCTCTTTTAATATATTGGTGCTGTTGTTATTGAGTGAATTTCTTCCTCAAATTTTCCAGTGTCAGGATTTAAAGTCATTCACATCCCTAGGTATTATTTTGTATTGGTAGAAGAACTGAGGCTTCCAGTCCTTTGCATGTAGGAACATAAAAAGGCATTTTTCAACCTAAGACAAACATTAAAATATTTTTTTTAACCTAAAACTCACAGGTAAATAAAATCACATGAAGTTCCCAGTTAACACAGTGTTGTGGACTCAGACAACTGAGGTGGGGCTGCGGAGGCAGTGAAAACTCTCTTTGACCAAGTGGGAAAGTCCCAGGAACATGTCTGCTTTGCTGTTGGAAGTGGACCCTCACACCAGCCACTCACCAGCCCCCCTGGACCAAAGCTGAGCTTCTGCTGGGCACAGAAGCACACCACAGGTTCGGTGTTGCCTCAGCCAACACACCCATGGTGCACCAAGGCCTGTGTGCTGGAGTTAGGCTTTTCCTCTCCAGTGAAAAGAAATCATTAACTCTCCACTGCTGATTTATATTTTCCTCCAAGCACTTTCCTGAGGCCACTTTGATGTAAACCTGACAAAATTTTCTTTTGCACAAGATTTCCCACAGACTATCAAATGGCCTCAGCCTTCTTGGTGTTCAGTTACCACTCAGCTCTCACTGGATGCCTTAACTTGCCTCCAGTCTAGGATCAAACATGCACTTTCCCATCTAGGAGCTGTAGCAGAGATTTCTAAGCAAAAGGCACTTTCTAGCTTTTCCACATGCTCACATAGCTCCTAACAGAGATGGCTTTTTCCAAGGAAATCTGCATTTACTAGTCACTCTGAAGATGTTTGGGTGCTTGATGCTTATGCACCCTGAAGACCAAAATGAGGACTCTCTTCAGTAGCAGTCCTGACCTAGATGTGATCCCAAGTTCTTAGAAATGCCACTAAACCTACTCTAAGTGCTGCCGCAAAAAAACGTGATGAGAAGATGGGAATGGGATGACAGTGCCCCTTCCCACTGGAGAGGCTGGATGTGCATGAGCCTAGCCCATGCACATACCTTGTGGTGTTCCATCACAAGGAGAAACAGAGGTGCATGCAACTGTACACATGTCCTGTGGTTTTCTAGAAGTCCTACTTCTGGTTGAAGTGTGGGGGTTGAACTGACAGGCCTGCAAAGAAACTACAGAAATTACAAACAGCAGAAAGAATGAATACTACTGAGTCTAGCTTAAAATCTGCTAGGCTTTCTTTGTTTTGTTTCAAAGGACAAATGCTGAGGTTATTTTTATTTGCCTTCTGGTCTTTAGGGTTTAACATTCTCAACATCAAACCCTCCTTTTTGGCCATGAAGGCTAAATATTTACTCATCTGTAAGGCAAGCTCTGAGTCGTAAGCAATTGTGGGATTGGAAGGAGAGTCTTACATAAACTACCTGCTTCTATAAAATATGCCCTCATCCCTGAAAGATTCAACTCCTTTTAGGACTAGTGAACAGTTCATAAGCTGCCACTGATTTTCTCATGTTTGCTAATCTCTCTTTTATCATTTATTTATGTTGATGAGCAAATTAGTGGAAAACCACTCTCTGACTCCTTCAGTAGTTCATATCTGGGTATTGTGGTTTATCATCTCAGCCAAACAGGGTTGAGGTTTTTTAAATTGTTGTATTTATTTGCCTGTATTTCTTTTCCTTAACAGTCTTGAGGGAAAAAAAAAAAAAAAAAAGCTTTGTAGAAGGAAAAAAAAATAGCCTGAAAGGAGTTCCATTATTGAACATGGTAAAACCAGTTCCTATATAAAGTTTTCCTTTCACAAGGGAGATCTTAAAAAAATCTTTCCTTGTGTTTTAGGGGCATTACAGGACTTTGATTAGAGGGAAAAACTACCCTGTGAGTTGCTTTGCAAGCAATTGAAGAGGACAGTCCTCCACTGTTTGGTTCTGGGCTGTCACCCCTATTCCTTCCCAAGATAAAGAAAAGACAGACAACAGAGCAAACAAAGCTAATGGATTAAGGCAAATTTGGGGCTGATTAGGCATGGTAAAGGAAGGACTCAGTGCTCCATGGATAATTCACGATGAAACAGCTGCAGGCTTCTCTTTTGAGGCAGAAGTGGAGCTCAGCAAAGTATTTTCAGCCTAAATAGTTCTTGGCTTTGAAAAGTTAGGCTATGACTCAATCACAGTATTTTGCAGTTTTGGGTTGAATTAACTAAATTGCTCAAGATTAAAAAGTAATTCCATTCAACCTTTTTGTTTTGACACTTCTAAAGCAAAACACTGATTTTTAAAAATTTCTCGTTTATAATCTCCCTTTAAAATTGTTTTTAAAAAGTAAAAATGGAAATGACCACCCAGCCCTTGAAATTAAATTTGAATAATGAACAATTTTTTGCTTAATTGGATTTTATTTTATTTTATTTTATTTTATTTTATTTTATTTTATTGATCACTGGTGGTTTTAAAAAGCATTTGTGTTTGATCTTAGGCAGGAATTTCAATTTTTTTTTCTTTCCGATTGTCATTTGTCTGAAGGAGAAAAAAAGTGGAATTTTTAAACGCATTTTTATCAAAAATTAAATATATCCACAAACAGTAATTTCCACAGCTTTATAATATCAGCATAAATTTTAGAATTCTGGAAACAGAGTCTGAAAATGCAAATACATGAAAAATATAAATGACAATTAATAATTTGGCACCTGTGTAATTGTTGCATTTGCTCTCTGTGAAAAAGTGCTTTCTTCTGGAATAACACTCTAAATAACATTTAAGCCAGCTCTAATTAGCTGCTAGTAACTTTGCAATATCTGGCAGTGAAGGTTTCCTTACAGTGAAACAAGATCTTTTACTATATGGCTTTTTTCCTGGCCAGATTGCCCTCCTTCTACAATGATGGGTTTACACATGTGGAAACAAAGTCTGGTATCTCCTTGAAGAAGAATCTGATTACTCTTAAGGGGTTTGCAACAGAGCAGGCTCATTTCTCCCAGCCCAGCCTGTTGGTAGGTTTTGGTGCTGTCGAAGCACAGGGCTGGGAGCATTGATTGACTTGAGCAGGGAACAGTATTCATTTCCTCCTGGGGGCCTGCTGAAATATGTCAGTGTGTGTATCTGTGTCTGGTTACTCCTTCTGCTGCACTCGCTGATGCTCACTGAGAAATGCCCATCCCCAGTTCTTTTACCATGGTTGAATGCAGGCATAGAGAGCAAGAGACTGACAGCAGTGATATATTTCCTCACTACCTGCCATCCAGTGACCACAGTATGCATTGTGGAAGCTGAGTTTTCAAAACCTCTGCAGGCTGGGTTGCCCCAGGAACAGGAGAAAGGAAACAGCCTGGAGGAAGAGGACTCTTGTGTCCTGAAACTGCAAGTGAAATTTATATGGACAATTCCCTAGGAGGTTATGGCCTCCAGGATCACGTGCAGTATAAAACAGCTGATGAATCCAGTGTGTCCGGAGGCACACACTCCTTTGTGTCAGCTGGCTAACTAGTGTTAGTCAAGTAGAGTGGTGCACCTGCCAGCCCTCCCCTAAGCACCTGTTCCAGAGGCAAAATTTTGGACTGCACATAGGGTGATACAGCCTGGTCCATCCATCAGCCCCTGTTGGGTACAAGAAGTCCTGAGGTGCATACACCAACCTTTGTGAAATGTGCCATGAAAAAAAAGATTCTGAAGTTCCAGCAACTCCAACTCTAAAAAGGAATAGAAGATTCATGCAGATAGTTGCCAGTTTCTATGGCAAATAATTCTTACAACATCTGTATAGCACAAAAGTGGCTTCCCATCTACCTAACAGGAATTTGACAAGGATCAATTCATTAGCTTTGTGTGTTATGGCTGCATAAGCTGGAAAGATGTCTCATTTTTAAAACTCCAGATACGTGATCAACCAGGAAAGATGAAAAAGGATTTGTTTCTTGCTAAATTTAAAAATCCTGCTGAGAATAAAAATATATACATTGTAAATTCAGTTTTTTAGTTCTTCCTCATGTAAAAAAACCCTCTTTCATCTGTTCTTATAGAGGTCCGTATTGCAGGAATACACCCCTTTTTCTATTTTTTTCTTGTGCTGATGACTTTTTTCCTGCCTTGTTCTCACTTAAGAACATCCTTCTCTTTCAACACAGTAAAGCTAGACTTGTGCTTAAGGGTCTTTGCAATTGGGTAAACCATCTCAGTAAATGACTGCATAATAACCCAAGAGAATCAGGCCCATTCCCCTCTAGCCTTGAACTTGCTTAAACCCCAACCTGTTTTTTTTCCAAGACCTTACACCATCCTTTCTCTATCTACACCCACATGGACTGGAAAATTAACCTCTTCCCCAAGGATAGAGAAGGGCTATATCAGTCCCTGGGGAGTCCAGTCATGATCTTTTAAAAAGTTAGAGACCTTTCCTGCATGACACAATACCCTGGAGAGAGTACACAGTTAAAACTGCATGAACTGTGCTTGCAGTGCAGCCAGCCTTGCCAAGTGATTGCTAAATGGAACTCAGCATCCACTGCAGATGGTTATCTACATCCTGCAAACCCCATCTCTCTGTGGTGAACCTGGGAACCAGTGTGGCTTTGAAGACAATTTACTTGAGGGAGGGTTGATGTGCACACTACAGACTGAAAACACTCCATTGTAAAACTACTCCTTGAATACAGCTGCAACATGTCCCCACCACCTTCTGAGACTTCTCATTCGTTTATTGGGTCTGGGCATTTTGATTGTCTCAAGTGTTTGTATCTGTTTCCACATGGGCATATGCAGGCAACTCACTTGGTTATGGGATACCTTCCCTGTGAAACCTCATCATGGGTTTCAAGGAGGGCCTCCAGAGTGTTTTATGTGCTTACACAGAAATGTCCTGATCCAGCACAGACTTACTACAGCGAAGCATTTCTGTGCATCCTGACTGGAAACATGTCAACCTTATAAGACTTTGGTTGACTGAAGACCACCCAGTGAAGTCTGCTGAGAAATAAACAGAAAATATCTCTGAATATTATGTCTTGCATGTTTTTCTCCCTCTTCCCCCACAGAGGGCCAGTATTCACCACTTTAAGCCTTTCCAAGCCCCGAAGTGCCATGGCAAGCAGCCAGCACCTCAGCCCTTCCCACTCACGTGTTCAGCCAGGGGAACCCCAAGAGAGTCAACTGGAATCACTGGGAGAAAGATGACTGTTGCTATCCCTCCACCTACTCAAGTCCCTACCACCAACTTTTGGCAGTTGCCTTCTAAATTTTTCCCTTGCTCCTTGTCCCTCAAGTATATAGTTCAACCCCCAGAAAGTCAAACACAAACTCTAATTCAGCCAGAGGAAAGTTCCAGTTGTTTTTCTTAGATTACACGCAGGATTTGTTGAGCTGGAAAACAAAGCAATTTTAGAGCCTCATCCAACTCAGAGAGTTCTCCCACTGTATTGTGTGTGAAATTGGATGTCAAGACACAGATCTCATACTGAGAGATGAGAGGTTTCACAGTTTCTTAGGGGAACCCTTGACACCTATTTATTTCTAAACTGGGCACCTAAATCCATTAACTATTATGGAAGAACTCCACATCACTAGACAGTATCAAAAGCAAACAGGCCATTAAGGAAGGAGCTGTCTGCAGGAAAAGCATGGGAGCTCCTGTGTGTTCCATATTGGGTGTTCAGACATGAGTGTTAAAAGGGCACACAGTTCTGAAAGATCTGTTACTAGTTTTCCATGCCCTTGACAAGGAGCTCAAGAGCATTTCTGTTATACCAGATGAGAGCAGGGGAAATACTAAGAAATTTAAAAAGTGTTTGCAGCTCCAATACATACATCATTAGATACAAAAGATAAAGGAAGAACCCTCTTGGCAGTACTGACAACACAGCAAGTGAAAGGCAAAGTGGGGCAGGTATTCCCATAAATCTGTATCATAAGCAGTGAAATGTGGAAGAACAAAAATCTTCAGACAGAAGACCATCATTGTGCTACAGAAGTAACCAGACTGTTGTGAAAATTCAGGAAAGAACAGCATGAATTGGCTAATGTTGCAATAGGACAGAAACTCCTACCATTCATCCCTAGTGTACAGTTAGGAAAAGACAGTATTACACAAATTATGAAACATATTGCTAGTCCTGATCTATTTTAAATTTTCTTCATTATTACTTAAATTAAATGCAAGCTAAGAAGTTCAGAAATATTTCTTAATATGTTTTTGCCTCAGGAAGGTCACTTGCTGTGGGAGAATTTATTCCAGTGGGGTTGATCAGTATCTAACACACAATTTAGAACAATTTACCATTTTACATCCTGCAGCTCTCTTTCAGCCATCAGGTTCTCACCATAACCAAATTGACCCTAGATAACTTCCTATACTGTGGATAAAACACAGTTTAAGCCTTAAAGCTACTTGAAGCAAGCAATCTCTGTCCTAAAGCAAGTACTCCCAATTTCTACCTTCAGTTCAGGTACCATGTTCAATATTGAGATTGTAAAATTCTCTGGAGAAATTCCGCCTCATATCTTTTCTCAGAGGCATCCCCTGCAGGTCTTGGTTAGGGACATTTCAGTCTGCAGGAAGGAACAGATGTGGCTTTTCAGTGAATACTGGGTATATTTTTCTGGTGAGCTGTTGAAGAATTTGTGGCCCTCAGGAACTGAAATACATTCATATAGTCCTGAAAAGGTGCTGAAAGACTATATGACATGACCCTGGAAGGAGAAAGGATAGCATAGGGCAAATCTTAATTTCAAACTTAATCTGAAAGACCTCAGTTACTAAAACCCCTGACACATGTGCATCAAGTAACATTCATTATGGACAAAAGATCTTGTACCACTTTTTCCCACTCTAGGGCCACAAACACTATCAAGATAGGTGAAACACTTTGTTATGCCTCAGTTTCCTCCCTTGGGTCTTTGATCTGTCAAACTCTGTGGGAGACACATAGAGGTCCACAGCACTACACAGCTGAGGTTCTTGGCCAACTGGTATTTCTAGGAGCAGAGCAATCACAGGCATATTCAATGTGCGTTCTTGCACTGCTCTGAAAACACACAACTCTTTGCCAAACACAGCCATGGCAACTCCTTAGCAATAGCTAATATTCCTTAGAAGGACTTACTCCTGAACTGGAGGAGAAAAACCCTTGAAACCTTGTCCAAAGGAACTTCACTGCTCATGGAGTGATCTGATAAGAAGTTGGGTCTGTGATTTTGTGCTCAAGAAAATAGACCTCGTGGACATTGAAAAACTATTTCACTATGTGTCTATCATGTGAAAATAGTAGAAAGAGGACTCTGGTCTCAGGCAGAACCTCCACGTTCCAGCATGGCACAACCAGCAATATCTGGCACAACTCAGGTCAATGCCAGTGCTTGCTAACAGGCTATAAATGGAAGAAAAGATTTTTGAAGTTCATTGACTGGAGATACAAAAAAACCCCAAGGCCTTTCTCTGTGGTATATCCTGACCAGCTGCTTCTTTCTTCTAATGTAGAAATACCCATTGGCTGCAAATCCAATAGTCACACAGTCTTTCAGGGACACAATGTTAGAACAATTTGTCATTTTCTGCTGCTGGGTGTTTTTTTTTAATTTTCAGGACTCAAGAGAGGTCCTAAGGAGATGTGTATTCTGGACATATCAAACAGCAGAACAGGCTCCCAGCCAAGTCTGAGGAGGAGACATCATGTGTTTTGTGCTCCTGCTGCTGCCACCTCAGGACTCTCTCAGTCAAAGGAAAAGGCCCATCCACAGAAGACTGACCAGTGAGATCTGTAGCCAAGAGCATTATGGCCACAGGTGGAGGAGCTGGATTCCCTAACTGTAGACAAAAAAAGTGGGCATGACATAGAATATGGAAATTATGAGCCATGGGGGCTAATTTCCTCATAACTCCTCCAATGTCAGAGAACAAAAATATGCAAGAAAAAAAATTGTAATGTATATCAAAGGGCTAGCTTTGGTAAGCTGTATCTTGCAGTCAATAGTCTGTGAAACCTGTGGGCACACAGGTGCCATACCAGATCTGCCTATTTTGAGTGGAGGGTTTGGACACCCTAGGAATATCTAAAATATTGCTGGGTACATGTGTTTAGGAATCTGAATCACCCTTAAATTTTCTTTGAGAGTCAGCAACCAAAAATGGTAAAATGACTACGTAAAAGGACAGTCTGAATCCACTTGGGAGAACATCCCACAGCTTGTCATACATCACTTTGCAAGAAGAATAGACTCCAGTGCTTTGCCACAATTTAAAAATAAATCATGAAAATATAATGTAAGTAGGCTCCCTAGAAATCATATACAATGGAATCAAAAATCTTTTAATTCACAGTGAACATCACTTGATGCTAATTATATTCATCACTCAGGAATCTTCATTCTGGAACAAAGGGAATATTATGAAACAAACTGAAAGGTATTTAATAATGGCCATCTGATAAGGAAATGTATTCTTCATGCCTTGCTCTTGCTGCACAGCTGATGTTCAAGGGTGAAAATCATCACCTCTTGTCAGCAATTTCAGGCAAGAGGTAGGACATAAAACCTTTCAGATATGGGTGAAGAGAAAGGGGTCCTAAAGTCACTGTCTGTGTTTTCAGGATTCCTGATGTTTTCCACATTAGGTTCCCCTTCCACATAAGCCACATTCCTACTCCATCAAGACCAAGAGTGGCATCTCACTGGAATAGACCAAAGATCCCAGTGGCACAGGAGAGACTATGTAAGGCCTGGTCCATTAAAGCTATTTGAACTCCTGAAAGAGCAGACATGCACTCTAACAAGCCATTCCTAATCAGAAAATAAGGACAGCATGTAGTAGGAGAAGACCAGTGTAGAGCCAGGAATGGCCTGTTTGCCTATGTCATGGGCAGATTGCATGATATGCAATCAATATTCGATATTTGCCCAGTATTTCATATTTGTGTCAGCTGCCCTGCATAGTTCAGAAAATAGTGGTCTACCTGCTGGGCAAACAAAGGCAGAGTCATCTTGGTTACTGGAAGTAGAGCACTGGCATGTGGTGCTGTGCAGTGCTCCCGAGCCAAGTTGGACTTGGTTCTCATTCAGTGAGCTGCTCAACATTTTTGTGCACTGTCCTCTGGCAGAAGGTGAATCACACAGTGTCCCATCAGCATGTTCAGGGCACAACATATGAGCATGTGCAATCCCAACGTGCCACATGATGACACAGAAATGGATGGATAAAAGTTGTTCCTGGACCTGCACTTCCCTGAGCCAGCGTGAACAGAAAGATGGTTAACCCTTTGCTTCAGACAGGAGCCCAGGGTGATCTAGGCCACGTCACATATCCTATCCATTTCAGGACACATCCATGTCTTCTCATGAATAGCTGAAGGATATGTCTTCTGCTCATAAATCTAATCTAGTGGTGTTGAGTTCTCTGAGTCCTCCAGCAGACTCCTTGCCCACAAAGAGATAAGAGATGCTGAAGTTTACCCTGGAGTCATGTATGTCTGTGTAATTTTTCCTGGATGCAAGACAACATTGAAGGCAGTCCACACTTAGACTTCCAATTGCCTTTGTGCTGCTTGCCTTTCTCCTCATACACCACCCCTCTTCCAGTAGCCTGTAGGGAGTCAGCTCCTGTGATGACGCCATAGCCATCCCCAGCCTGACAATCTGTCTTTCCTGGAGTGCTGATTCTTAGCAAAGCTGCATTTGCAGTGCCAGGAACTTTCAACATCCACTTGGAAAAATCTCTCCAGTCTTACTATTATGAAGAGATGATGTCCCATGTACTATATTTACAGGACAGGAAATGGTTATCCATTGGGAAAAAGATGGCAAGGCCACATCTTTGTCAATCTGTGTAATGGAGTGACATAACATGATTGCAATCAGGGTAACAACCCAGCACAAGACGGAGCTGTAATTGCCAGTGGTAAAGCTCCATTGAGCAGACTGCATCAGCACACCACTGTAGAAGTGGCAAGATCGTGGACTGCTGTTCTATCATATCATAGACATGCCACTTTGTTCACAAATTTATCATGTTATGGCATGAAAGTACCTCGTTCTTCTGCTCCTGTAATTTCAGCAGGGAAGCACTAACACAACTTCATTCCTCTTGGGGATAGAAACCAGACTGATTTCCAGACAAAATTTAGATGCTGGATTCGGAAGCTGTTGCAATGTTGGGAAGGGCCATGACTTTCCAACTAGATACTACTGCAAAAGGCTTGGCCAAACGTTTTGCTTAACTTTTGGGCATTTAAGAGAGTAAGCATTGCCACCTACTGGCACCAAAAATGAAAACTTAACTACTCCAGTGGGCTGGTGCAATGGAAAGATCATAAAGGAGAAGACTGTCACTGTTCTTCAGATGGTCTTCTGCAGCTGAAACGAGGTGGAGGCAAAGAGGTGCTTTTCTCCTCACAAGTGTTACTCGGTTAAGCTCAGTAGGAAACATTTAGGAGTTGAGTCACTTGCTTTCACCATTCGAGAATGAATAATAAGTGAAGTAGCATCTAGACCTGGTGTTGATGTGGAGCCTGCATGCCAAGGCAGTCCCTGAACTTCCCCAGAAGGTGAACATGCAATGATTAGGTGAAATTACACACTTGCCTAGCAATATTTGTGGATGAGTGCAAACTGGGTGTAGGAGAAGTCTCTTGAGGAAGGCAAGAATCTCATACAGTTTCAGGGATCAGGACTTCATTTCAGAAGGAGAAGTCATAAATGGAAATTTTAGGCTATGTCTCAAACACTTAATGGCTTGGTGGATAGGCAGGTGAGTAATTCCACTCTCATAATAACATGGATGCAGAGAGATTTGCAAATAATAGGCTTAGATCACATGAAGAGAAATAGCAAAGCCTGTAACTAAACTATAGGATATTCCAGAGGCAACCACCACTGTTTTTGTGGGTTCCCCCATCCTGTGTCCAGCTGTCAGGTGCAGTGAGGCAAGCACTTACACAAGAATTAGTGCATCAGTGGAGAACATTTCCAAGGTGCTGATTATTTCCCAGTCCTGCTCACTGTGACGTCCAAGGAGCAGAGAATTCAAAAACCCAAGAGACCACTGCTAGGAGCCAAGCCAGAGAGCAAAGGTGAGTGCCACTACTGAAGAAGCCCTGGGGGGGCAGACTCCCTACTTTTCCCCCAGCAGTGGCCATACTGCTTTTCCATGACCCTGTTAAAGGCAGCTCTGACCATTTTGTCAGCCCCTGTTCTTGCAAGAACAAGTGGTGACCACAGACACCCACCTCAGAGCCAGTCCTATGCCCCTGGCTGCACTCAAGACGGACTTTCCCTCTGGTTTGCCGAAGTTTTCTTTCCCCATCCTCCTTTATGCCCTTGGAATGGATAGTCAAATTGTAGCAGGGATATACACAAAGCCAGTATGTGAGCACAGGACAAGAATAGGTCCTGAATTCCTACCTTTGACTCACTGGCTGAGTGAAAGCACACAAATATTTGTCCAGTTTCTGATGCAAAAAAAATTATTGTCAGATCTAGAAAGGGTGTTCTTCTTTGCCTATTTCCCATTTTCCAGGAGATGCTGCTCTCTGTCTCTTCAGTACATGATCATGAAATTGGGCTTTCGGTGGGTGTATTAAAACAAGGGATACTGGTGCTGCAGAACCATACCCTCTGACTATGCCCCATGCTCAAAGAGAGACTGGCAGCACCATGCAGTTTGCAAAGATCTGAGACAACTGGAGACACACTGGGAAACGGGTTGCAGTAGCCCAGGGCTGTGACCAGACTGATCCAGAGGTGACACACAGCAGTGCCTGGACTCAGTGATCTTAGATCTCAGTGATTTTAGAGGCCTTTTCCAACCCTAATGATCCTGTGATTCTATGTATGCTACCTTCTGAGAAGACATACCTACTTTTGTCCCTCTCAGTCAGAGGCTTGTCAGCACTGGCCACAGCATGCCAGAATTCTTTACTTCCCAGAAATCCTTCTGGATGGCCACCATTCTTCCAGTGCTTTCAGGTCCCATTGCCTTCTGTTACTGTGACCAGTGGGGGTGTCATTGTCAGAGCTGCCTAAACATCTAGACTAAGGCTGCAGCCAATGATGATGCACTACCAGCAACAGGGTCTTTTTTTCCTAAAGGCTTCCACATGGTGAGCACTGGGAGTTTGCAGCCTGAACAACACTGCTTATGAAACCTACAATCACAAACCTCTAAGGACTGCTCCATCTTTTGTGTTGGCTTCCCTGCCCCATACTCTCCTTGTCCAGTTCTGTGGCCTGGCCAATTGTATAGCCAGAATAATCAATAAAAGTGCCACTGGGTCCATGGAAAATCCTTCTTGCTGCATTTTGGACATACAGAAGATCAAGCCTTACGGTATTTTGCTAACAGTTGTTGGCATCCACAAGCAACAGGAAAAATACCTGAGGTGTTGCAAGTAGTGAACTCAGAAACACATACAGCAAAATAAAGCACCGAGTGTGACAATGTGGTGATACCACAGAAGCAAAGTAGAGCAGCAGGTTGTACATTAGACCCTACCAGCTGCTGTCAGTCCTTGCAGCTGGTGTATCTTTGGCTGCAGGTGTACATTCTGCTCTCTTTCCTGAAAAATTAATGATAGAACTAAACCACCAATCTTTCATAGATATAGGTTTTCTTCTTCCAGTACCCTTGCTGGATCCTGCCCAGTTTTTTTCATAATTTTTCTGCCTATCCTTAATAGGAGAAATTAATAGATGAGCAATGAAGTAAAAATGGCCCTGAAAAACAGAGGAACACTGAGACACCTCAGTGACTAAAAAGACGGAGTAAAACATATGAGGTCACATCATTTTACACAGTGCAGTGTCTTCACATTATACTACAGATATAGTTTAATAAACTGAACATTCAGTCAAGTGCATACAGATAGTTCATTGTTGCCGAATTCCCTGTTCAGCTCTTGTGAATATTTTGTGATATTAGACCCTACACAAGTTAATAAATTAGAAGAGATTACAATTAATTGCTGTTTAAATGGCTGAGATTGAAGACATCTTTATAGAAGCATTCACCTTCTCCCCTGCCACCTGTTCCTGAAATAATTAGTTGCAAAGGAAAAAAAAATTAACAAGCAAACAAAAGATATAAAATCTGAAAGAGTACAAGTCACAGCTTTGCTAAGACTCTTTTATTTTCACACCAGCTTCAGTTCAAATTCATTTAAGCACAAGCTAAAATTACATTGAAGCCAAAGGAGCTGAAGTCATCCAGAACCAGCAGCCAGAATCATTGTAATAAAATAACTTATCCATGACACGAAGTGGATTTAGGCAGTGGTTTAGAAGAGATGGATTCATTTTCCTTCTCTGCCATATTGTTTTCTTCATGGGCTAACACTCTTGGACATCATAGGATGTGTACCTCACAGTTTAGTTGTTTAAATGCTACTTCAAGTCATTGGTGGTGCAAGATGAACTGTGCCTAAATGTACTGCTTCATTTCCAGTCCAATAACACCTTTCCAGGAGATGGACTGGGCATCTAACTACAGTAATGTCGTGAGTCACCTAAAGCTAAACTAAAACCATATCATACAGAGAGTACAGGTTAGGAGGGTGTTTTCACACTGCCAGGATAGGAAATAAGGTAGTATGGTAGTATAGGAAACCTGTAGGCACACAGTTTGTGGTGATTGGGAATGGGTCAGTGGCTGAGCCTCATCCATAATAGGCTACAACTGTTAGGACAGGTGAACAATATTGAAGGTAAAGAAACATGGAATGCTGAAGTGTACCTGACCAATCACAGAAGGGTAGATAAGGTGCACAGGTGGAATGCATGTAAGATAAAGGGTATAAAAGGCTGTACTAGAAAGCAATAAAATGCTGATGCTTAAAGCCTTCTTTAGTGTCAGTCCTATCTCTTCTGTCAGAAACCCAGACTAGGACCCTTGTGAGCAATGAAGATAGCATGCCATCAGAGAAAGTACAAAAACCTCTCTACGAATGTAGGAGAAAGATGAGCAGAAAGATCCCCCTTTTCCTTGCCTACAAGACAATCTGGCAGCTGCAGCAGAGCCCTCCACTCAGTGTCACCATCCAGGCCCTGGTGACGTACCTTACATGCACCAGTCTCCAGCAAAAGCACTCACTCTCAGCAGCATTTAGGCACAAGCTCCACACAACCATCTCTTTCATGACAGCATGTTGTGGGTAACCCAAAATGTTATTGTATTCCATATCTAACTGTGCCCAAAATTTTTAGTCTCTCTAAGACCCTGCCAGGAAATAGAACTGAGTGGGGGGAGAGGAATGGTACTGCAGAGGCTTTTAAAGTCTGCTCAGGCAGCCAGCTCGGCTTCTTGTGTCACGTTATTTTTACTTTTTCACTTATATTTACCCGTGTTTGCTCCTTACTGGTGAAAAGGGATTGGCTGAACCTATAAAGAGAGGCAGCTCATTTGAGAGTGTTCTCCTTTAAATTGTCTAAATCCAAGACATAGCATTATGGGCATGTAAACTCAGGCTATTCCCCCAGTATTATTTCTGCCCAGCTGTTGTGCTCAACAGTACACCAATCTTGTTCACCTGTGAGGCTTGCCAGTGTACTGCCTTGTTGGGCTGATGTTTATGGATGTGTTGAGCTGCTGACAGACTGAGCACAGCACCTACTGCAGTTCAGGAAGTCACTCATGATCTGGCGACACCCAATTAACACCAGAAGGGAGATGGCATCAGCAGCAAGCTATCAAGTATACATCACCCATGGAGACACTAAATCATGCACATAGACACCAAAAATCATGAATGTAGAGACCTCTCCAGACCAAACTGGCAAGCCACCCAGCCTTTACAAACAGCCAAGCATGGGCTCATACTGATTGTTTCACCACCACATATTCTTCCTGAATTTCGGAAAATATTTCGGTTATGGTGCAAGAACAAGATCTGCATACCTCAGTTCTTTGGAAAAAAACAAGGAATAATTAGTTCAATACAGTGCCAGCAGAAATAATATCACCCATATATTTTCACTACTGACAGCAAGAGGAAGCTCAGGGTCATTGATCTGACACAAATTCACCCAGACACCACTGTGGAATCCAGAAAAAATGCAATGTTCTGTTCTGGCTATCAGCACCAACTATTAAGAGCAGGATTTTTTGCCTCTGTAAAGTCTCTGCAGAGAGGCAAGTTGTGTCTCTGCACCCCATGTGAAGGAAACCAAAGGTGCAGTAACTGTTTGAGAACACTGTCCTTTAAAGTCCATGAGCAGGAACATTGTGAAAACTAGAATGGCCATTTGAGGCTAAAACAAGAGCAGACGCCTGGTAGTGGGAAAGAGTGAGAGCTCAATCTGTTTAGCTCTTCAAGAAATAACTAAATAGGCGATGAATGCACTGCAGAAGCACCTCTGCAGGACAGAAAATTCTGGATCCTGACAGGCTGTTTAATCAAGCAGAGAAAGGTACAAAAGGAACCAATGGCTGGAAATTGAAGTCAGATATTTACAAAGGTGTTGGTAATATTTGGAAAATTAAGGCAAAATTAACCATTTGAGGGAGGTAACAAGGACAGCACATTTAGACCCCTTCTGGGAGCATGAAGCTTGGCTTATCCATTGTACTGACATACACACTATTGAGGCAATACAGGCAATGTAGTGCAAGTCTAAATGGTATCACAGCACCTCCATTGCACCTTTCCCACCTTTGATTTCCTTCACATTAGGCACCACTGGAAGTGAGTGAGGGTGGACTGTTCAGTAGCACCATTACCAGGAAGCTTCTGTTTACCCATTACATCCCACTGTAGCACTTTCCAGTTATAGCATGCTATCTTCCTTAGAGGATTTTTTTTGATTTCTTTTCTCTCCTCCTTTTTTAAAATGACAGAACACCTCCTGAAGCCCTGGAATCTTACCCATTTTTTTTTCCTCATGGCTATTTTTTTTTCCTCCTCATGCTATGCTTTCCACACTTCTGCTCTGAGGAGAGCAAACCTTTCCCAGTTCAGCCCTAACAAGTGAGAGAAGGACACCTTCAGCTAATTTACATCTAAGTGAGCATTTGTCAGAGTAAAGAATAAAGGTCTTACTGTGCAAAATGGTTCCTGTGGCAGCACTAATCAATACTTGCTTGATGGATTGCCTGCCAGGAGTCTTTCAGGCACATCATTTCAGCTGCTAGACTTTCTGCTTGCTCACTGCTTAACAAAATAAATAGACATGAATCATGGTATTTAACATAAAGCTCCAACTCAGAATCAAAGCTGTTTAAAATGCACAGTGGTTTGCCCCACTCCATCCTTCCCTTCCCTTTGCTCACAAACCATGTTAAGTCTCAGCTTCTCTGGAACAGGCACAAAGCTTGAACGATAACCTCTTCACCAAGGACTGCCTTTTCTTCTGCAATCAGTGATTGCATTCTCTATACAGCATTCCATTCCTCTTTGCCTTCTAAAACAGGAGCCATTTGGAGAGAAAAGAATGGAGATGTATGCCTGTGTGGCTGATGGGAGGCTGATATTTCACATATGGCTTTCTTAGCTGCTGTGATGCAACAGCACAAACTGTTCCCTCTGCTCCTGCACCCATTGTGCTACAAATCTGTGTGAAATCTCCCACTACTGAACTGGCCCCACGTGCAACTGCATCAGATTTCAAAATATAAGAAGAAACAAGGAGCCAAATTTTTCAGAAGCAATTGGCTTCCCAGTAATAATGAACAAGTGTTTGGATCTCCAGAAATTTCTATTTCAATTCAGAAACATAGCTTGTTTCAGATTTTTCTTAATCTGACTTTTAAATGGCTAATGCTTTTCTTGAAACCTCGTACGCCTCCAGTCCACTAATAGCCTCAGAAACGGTGAATAATCATAGCATCAACTTCTTTTGGCCGAAGAGCAACATCCAGCTTCATCTAGCAAGTTCTTCCCCCTCTTTTATCTTGCCAAGCCCATCAACACCCTGTGGCACAACTTGATCAGGTGGGAAGCTTGAAGTGATATAGGATGTATATTCAGGCTCTGAGTAATGACTCATGTCTCGATGGCACCAACACCAGCAAAAGACTTCCAGGCCACGGCTTGGGGCAAAGGATGGAGATGCCAGTGTTTCTCCCATCCAGTTCTTGATTGACCTTGCCTCTGCACTCTTTGTAAGCCTCCCCTCCCACTCACTCATCCTCTGAGAGCCAGAAAACTTGCCATGCTCCTCTGATCCAGATTTCTTCACAGCACTGAGTTTTGGTTCTTGCCCACTGCTCAGTACTTCAGCCCATTCTGCCTTTCAAGCCCTCTCATGGCAGATTTTCCTGGCCACTCTCCCAGAGCACCACCATCCCTTGGACTGTTACCAGGGTTTTTGTATTCTGTCAGGATATTTTGAGCTCTGCTCTAGCACATTTAAGGGGCTCCTGCCTTTTCCTCTCCCTCCCCATGGACATTGATGGCTGCAGCCACCAATCCCTCATCCCTTCTATGCCAAACAGGCCCATGCAGCCACCCAGAAGTGAGGTGAGCTCTTCGTCTACCTCTGGGGAGCATTGCTCACTACCGCTCTGAGCATTCTGACTCCTCCAGCAGCACTGGCAGAGCAGCACAGGCAAGTGCCAGGCAGGGTACTGGTTCTGTGAATTGTGAAGATCACACAGTCCCCTCCCTGTCTGGCAGCTGAACATGGGGGAGATTTCCCAGTCCTATGCAGCTCAGAGCAGCCAGGAGGGTGCCAGTAGTGGAACAGCTAACAGGGAGAGATTTGGGTGCTGAATGCTGGAGCATCAAAAAGCATGAACCCCAATAATCTGGGCTCAGATGAGAGCAGAAGTCTGAGCAAGACAGCATTGCAGCTGTGCACCCACAGAGTCCAGGAAGCTGGAAAATCCACAAGAGAATGATGAAGAGCGAATTTGGCAGGAAAGAGGTGCTGCACCCTGTTGCAGCTCAGGATTTTGGTGCACAGCACTACACGCTGGTATGCTGTGGGGGACAAGAAGCACGAAAGACCTGGATGTCCCTGGGGCCATGCATACTTAGTGCCAGGGGCAATGTCATTTTGGAAATCAGAGGGGAAATCTGACTTTGGGTTGATAGTGTGATAATGGGTTACAGACATAGCTCAAGTCCACAAAGCAGCAAGATGGGCTTTCGGCTTGAAAGCTCTTCCTCTGCAACCCCACTTCACCATCCTCTGCTTATAAAGGAGGCAGCCCAGGGATGTACATGGAAAGCCAGTAAGAGCATAGCACTGGGAGATATCAAAACTTGTATTGTCATCCTGCTGGGTGGAGTTCTTCTCTTATTTTTAACAATGCTACAAATACCTTATGGCTACATGGTGCATGAAGAGCACAGCATTGCACCTTTTTTTCAAGTGAAAAGCAGTTTAACTAGGCATAAGATGGGTCCCTTGAGAAATTTCCACTGGGGCTTTCCAAGCTCAAACGTGTGGGAACTACAGGGTGATGTTTTCTGGAGCAGCCTTTGCAAAAGCTGGGACTGCACTAAAGCACACAGTGCAGTCAGTCAGCTAATCTGCTGTCATCATGCGATGACAGATAAGTGCCAGTAATAATAACCCCATCCAGTGCTTTGCAGACTGAGCAGTGCTGGCTCTATCACATTATCAACAAGGTCATTCCTAGCCATAGTATCAGGGATTATTTCTTATCAGCATAACCCAAGGAAAAATCATGCATTCAAAACACTTTGTTATAGTTTTGGAAATTCCTTCAGTTTCCAGTATCCTTGTCCCTCCTCTTCAGATTAGTTGTCACCTGACGTATCCATGTTTAATAATTTCTGTGTTAGCAAATTCTTCAAATTATGCATAAAGAATTCAAAAACAAACAGAGAAGAACTTGAATATTTCATGTTAAAACTAAATGCTTTATGATTGCTTATAAAGTGAAATTAATAAGGAGACTGTACCAATGCTGTATAATTTACGCTGTGCTTAAGTAGAAAAACAGAAAGGCTCTACGGCTTAGCTCTGTTTGAAGTTGTGCTTTCCTTTTCTCATCTGGCAGGATGGAAGTCCTAGGGCAGAACTGCTAGGGCAGAGCTAACCTCTACCCTCAATAAAAAGAATTCCTATTTTTGTTTATTGTGAGTAAAACCAGCTTTAAGAACAGTTAACAGTAACAATCATCTGATCATAGGCAAATAGCCAGTGTTTCTTTGTCTTTGTTTTTCTCTCTTTTCTAACTACTTTGTCTGCTAACCTTCATGCTCTGCAGCCAGTCAGTGCACCCTGACCCAACTAAAATTTAATGGCAAAAAGTCCAATAAACCCCCAACCCTTGAATTTCAGTGTGGGCATAAAGCTTTGGAACAAATCCACAGTCTGGAGGTATGGGAGGCCTACACATTGCTTAGCATAGCAGAACTCTGAACTCAGATGATGACTGCTGCACAGGTGACCAAAAATACATCAGTTCTATTGCTTGGTCGAAAAATAAGGTTCTGCTCTGAGGTAACAGAGCTGCACACGTAACAGAGATGTTAGCCAGAATTGCAGAGATTCAGCCAGTTGCTGAAGTCTTCCCTAATGACAATTCATAACTAAACAAGCTGAGAGCAATAATGAAGGATAAGACTAAGAAGGGATGATCTTCATAAAAGAGATCATAAAGGTGTCAAAGTACTGGAGGCAGCTAAAAAAGGAGTGTGACACAAAGTGATTCGCTGCTTTTTAAGGAAAAGGGGAATTCACCTTCCAGATGTGCTCACTAATTCCTGTGTGACCCAGTTACTTAGGCTTAATGTGCTTTGTTTTCCCTGTAGAGGACATAGGGACAATAGCTCACAGAGAAGATACAACCTCATGTGGTCAATTAGAACAACAATAAAAGCACTAAGGGGCACAGAAAAGCAAAGAATTATATACTCCAGTAACACCAGTAATACCAGCAGGCAGAACAGTAACAACAAAAACCAGAGTAGCATTATACCATTTGAGGTGAGACAGTGTAAGGACTGCAGAAATTCACCAGGCCTCAAGGCGTACATGCTGAGGAAATATGGAATAAAAGTTGTACTTCAACAGGAGGTACCTGAATGGCAAAGAAGATGGCATGAGCTTTTTCTCTCCCTTCTCATTTTAGCACCCTGTGGTAAAATCAGGGTTCCATGGAGTTGAATGAGAAACCTGAAAATCCCATTACTTGGCACAGGATTTGGTTTCCTTCATCTTTTTAAAGCTGTTTAATTGAGAGACAGATCAGAGGAAATTAACAGGGGAAGTTTTTGGGGTTTGGCACCCCAGTGAATACCCAGGTTTTTTCCCCAAAATGCTCAATTCTCAGCTGACGAAAGCTAGTACATATTCTCTGTCCTTAGTACCTGAGTGATCTTTCCTTGAACTTCTGGGAGCTGGGGTCAGTTGTTCCAACTGTGATTTCAGTAGCCAGAATTTTTAAGTCAAACTCCTTAAATGCTTGAATCAAGTGGATATTTAAACCCCTCACATTCAAGGAGTCAGCCTTGGTGAGTCAGAGTGAAAAGATTGCTCCTGTGATTGATCACAGTAGTGACTCAAAGCCCAAGTACACATTTGAACAAACTAAACCGTCCCCAGGGCTCATAAAACACTGTGCCAGGTGTTTCACATTAAAGTCATGCCAGCCTCTGAAAGCCAAGCAGTTTGCAAAATATTAGGATTAATATTTATTGGTATTGAAAGTACACAGCCAAAGCTCCTGCCTTGAAGAGTTTGCAGTTTAAGTAATATAGGCAGAACTGGCAGGCACAAATGCAGCTCTGGCCCTAGTCTGCTCCTGGGGAAGTGGAGGGTGAAACCTCTCAGGCTCCTAGGCACAGAGGCAGATCACAGTGCAGCTGTGCTGGAGCTGATAGCTCCCACCACGAGCACCAGACCCTTCTCTGTAATCATGAGAGGTAGAGCCCCAGACTGCACTGTCAGCACACAGAGCCCCTGAAGGACTTCTGCAGCTCTTAACACTTGGCAAAAGAGGTCCTGTCAGCCATGCCACACACTGAACTAAACATCAAGACACATCTGATGAATCACAAGTGCAGCAAGAACTCAGAGGGCTGCAAAATACCTCCAGAGGCTTGTTTGTGCCAGATTTCTTAAGAAGTTTGAATTAGCTAAAGAAGTGAATCAAATTTCTGTGGAATTTAAAAACTAGATTGAGCTTTTATGTCCATATTTTGAAAAGGGAATCATCTTGTCTTGCTCTGGAAGCTACATGGAGGCCACTCTGCCTCTGAACTGGGAGGCCCACAGCAGTGTTCAGTGCAGTGCACCTCATCCATTTTAAAAGCAGAATTACCTCACTTGAAGTGTAGCTATCCAGTCCAACCCTTTGTGGTGACATCAGACATGGGAGTGGGGCAACCTTGACTCACAGTGCAGTTCAGCATTATGTTCATGTAAATTGTCTCCATTTGTCTCCATTGTGGCTTCAAAGGTTGGACAACTCATCTTACCTTCCTGATGTGTGCATTGTCGGGAAACGAGGAGAAACCAAATAAAAAGTGAGCAAACAAGCAAGGCAATGTAAACCAAGGATGCCCACCATGACAGGCAGATACATTTCCTGGGAACAATGCACCACTCCCCAGTCTTCACACCAATGGCAGTGTAAATGCTACAGCTGTGAGATCTAAGCACCAAATTGATTAGAAATGTGACTTCTAAAAATCCCCAGTTCCAGTGCTTGTCAGCTGGATGGAGCCCAGTGCTCCAGGATGGAAAAAGGTAGAGCAGCTCACTGAAGTCAAGCCATACCCCAAGAGGAGCTGTCATAGATGGAGCTCCCAGGAAGGCTGAAGCTGGACCAGAAGCATGTGTCTTACTGGCTGACTGAGTCCTTCAAAGAAGAGGTTTCCCATCTACATCCAGAAATTCCCTTTATATTGCTTCAGCCCAACATTTTGGTCTCTCAACCACCTTCACTGCACTCAGAGGTTTATGTGCTCACCTGCAGGGGAACAAGGAGCTAGGGATTATGTACCTTGAGCAGCTACGTCTGTGGCTTCACACCTCTTCTCAGTTCCCAAAATTGGATGTTCAGACCCCAAAAAGGATCTAGTGAAGGATGGCAAAAAAAATCAGCCTGAAAGGAGTTTGGAGAGAGAAAGAAAGCAGCAGCAAAGGAAAACACAGCTCTGCAAGGTTTCAATGTACCAAATCCCCATCATCTGCCTACATTTTGCCCACACACCATTTAATCAGCGTGCCAGGGAGCCTGGTTCCCTGCCAGTGGGAATGCAGATTCTGACAATTTGTCCAAAGTGCAATCAGAAATTGCAGCTAAAAGGAAAGAGCACTTCATTTTTTAATTTTGCGTGTGCATGTATATAGGACTTTTTTTCTGCCATGAAACAATTACAACCTCTAACTGCCGCCCACGGTTCAGTTGCCTGAGAAACGCAGCGTGGGTACGGCTGTGGTAACAGGACTCGGGTTTTACACCATTCCTGCTATCATTGGCTGGCTGCAAGGCCCCCACAAAACTGTCCTGGCAGCTAGACATGGAAGTTTTGCTGTCCCAGGCACAGACCACTGCAAATTTCTGCCAAGGTGAGCATCTCTAGTGTCTTTATTACTCAGGTAATTATACTGCTAATGGCATTGGCTCCATCCATCCCTGTCTCAGTACTTGTACTTATAGAATGCTCAGCACAGGTCAGCCTGGGATGGGATGGAACAGGATGCAGAGCATACCAAGAGCTGGATATCACATAAGCATTTCTGACAGGAGAGGAGCATTTTCTACACCCACCCTCACAGCAGCATCCCCGCCACCACCTTGATCAAAAAATCATTTCTTCTCTAAGGGCAAGGCACACGTCTGTGCTGACTGCACTCGCAGCAAGTGTTCAGCGACCCACATATTGGTTTACAAGTCCTGACTGGAATTACCCTAAAAAGAAGGAGTGTACTTTTTCTGCACTGGACATTTGGGCAGAGGAGAGGGTTGCCCAAGCTGACTAAAAATATTCACCTTCCAAAGAGGTGATGAAATATATCTACTCTGCACTTCTGAGTGAGGCAGAGGAGAAGGATGATTTCTGGCTGAACAAAAACCATTTTCTTGGAGAGGAAGAAAGCAAACCATACCCACCCACCAAAACCACTTATTTTGAACAATCTTAGTATAGTGATGGTGGAAAAACCCACCCTTCAGCTGGGTTTTGGGTTTTCTTTCTGTCCTTTTGGCAAAGGCACACCCCATCCAGCACACAGTGCACAGCCCCAGGGATGATGCTGTCTTCCAAGCTACTGGGTGCAGGAGGCAATATCTACCTTGGCTAACTCCAAGAAGTTTACCCCTGAAGGCCAGCACACAGCATGCTTTCCTGACCCTATGGCAGGCCCAGGCAGTATTCAAAATGCCTCTGCAAACAACAGGGGAATAAGAACTTTTCACCAAAAGAGCACTCTGATAAAGGGAGTGGTTAGGAAACCTTCACAAGAGGCTGGTCCTTTCTTATTAATGCACTGTCTTTTCCAAGTGGTAATTGAATCTGTGTACTGTTCAGTTGCCTCCCATGCTCTTTCTTTACAGTCTTGTTCAGTTTTTGTCTTACCTTTGGCTTTCAAATAAATCCTCTCCCTTTGGGAAAATCCTCCTTGCAATCTTCTTTTCCACAGAGTTTTCAGTCTTTGATGCTGTGTTCTACTCTCTTCCAGATTTTTAGCCATCTGTACATTTCCCTTAGATTTTAAGACTGTGTATCACAAAGGCCCTTCAGTACCTTTACACTTGCAGTAAAGGTACTTAACACAAGCAGTGTTAGCTGAGAAAACAGTGCTTGTACACTATGAAAGTTCTTCCCTGAGATTTTAACTCACAGACCTCACTTTCCCAATATGTCATTTTTATGGCGTTTGCATTTTTGAGACTCATCCTATTTAGCTTGTGGCCTGTGGTCACTGGCATAATTCAAATATTTACAAATATTCCTGCAAGCATCCTTGCACTGGTCAATGTGTTGTGGCTGAAGCAAGGTAAGACTAGGTAGGAAGTACTCTTTCCCTCAACATAACGGCTACTTCAGGAAGCAACTCCCTCCATTTAGATTGCAGTATCAAAATGTAAGTGCTATAACAAAATTACAGCCTCTAGTGATTAGCAACACACTACTAAGGAACTGGTCAATCTATTAAGTAATCAATATACTGATTACCAAACATACCACTACTGCTAATCTGCAATTATACTATTTTCCACTCTGTTACACACAATTACAAAAAGTGCTTATTTCACACTCTTGAATCTTATGAATCACATAAATCAACTATTCACTTACAAATCCATCACTTTATCACTTACATGACATATCACTGCAGTGGAAATCTATCCTTCTGAAGCCTACCCTCTCACAGCAAGTTTTTCAGTCACAGTCCTGAAGGGAACTCCTGGCGGATCAGGCTGCAAATCAGCAATGCATCTGTAGGCAGATGCAATCCTCCTTTCAGAAGGTGCCCTCTTCTTTTGTTCTTTATCTGTTGGTTTGTTGGGGGTTTTTTTTGGCCTTATTCATTACTGTTTCTGTTTCCTGGAACAACCTTTTTGCCACTCTTGTGCCTCCCCTTCTCTGCCCAGGTTCCTCCCTAAGACACACTCCTTTTTAGTTTATCCTCACTGGTCAAATTCAACAAAATCTGTCCCAAAGTCTCAACCTCCCAAGGCTGTTACTGGGGCAAACTCAGCCTATTATTGATACACCCTGCCTGGAAAGAGGGGACAAAAACATTCCCACAAACTTTCAGTTCATACTAGAAACACATCTCCACATTCTCCAAGGCAAGTAAGTCTACTTAGTCCTGATTTCCTTCACCTGATCCCAGTTTAGGTTGTCTTTACATCTTACGATGAGAAGTAGGCCAGCAAAATAAAAAGCCTGCATCATTTACACACTGATCTATCCAAAAACTAGCTGTGGAATGGGACCAGAAAAGATGTCCTAAAATGAATGTGACCATGACACAGCAAACCTGGCAAGGTGGATAGCTGTTGTACAGTAACTCATGTTTTCTAGGATGGCTCTTTTTTTGGGAGAAACAGTTAGCACAGTGATTGACATAATTTGAGAAACATCAATTTAGTAGAAAATGTGGAAAGAAACAGATGCAACGCGCAATGACCTGGAAAACGAAAACCTGGGCTATCATCACAGGATTTCTCTTCCCGCTCTACCTTAAAAGCTTCTGGGTATTTTTGCCCTTACCTTGTAGATTAGGAGGCCACTGCAGTACATCAGTGCTCTGATGGTTAAGTACTTTCTTCACATGTCCAATCTAGAGATAACCATGGTAATTTCAGACCAAACTGTGCATTACTTTGGGCTAAGTCTCTTTCTTGTGCTACATTATTTATAAATACCCAAAGAGATGTGTAGCTGGTTTCTCCTGCATACACAAACTAGCCTTTTCAGTCTTCCTTGATAATTATATTCTGTACTTGGAAACTTGAAGTGAAAATGGACAATGAAGAGAATATAAATGCATCTGTCTTTCACTTTGCACATGTTCTGTCATTTTGTTCTAGCTCATTGCATTGTGAACAACGTGACGTGACTAATGATTCCAAGTAGAAAAACCACCAGAAAATGCTCAGAAAATGCTGACTGTCAGCTAGGAAGAAACAATAAGAAAAGATGCAGTGAGTAGTACCGACATTAACATTCAGATACAGTTCAAACATTCATTTGGGCTTAGAGGAGGCATTTAATACATCTTTGTAAAATACTCCCACCCATCCTTACCACCACTTTGTTTAGTCTTTTCACTGGAAACATATTAATCCAGAAGCATGCACCGGAATCAAAAATCCCAAGTGCTTTAAGGCAACCAGGATGGTACAACAATGAAAAAATCTGATATCCCAAGGCATAGTGTGAAAAAACAAACACAGAGCTATCTCAAGTGTGAAAGTCTTAACATTCATCTAAAGGCAACATGCTGAGGAAAAATATAAAGAAACAGTCACCTCAAGATAGTCAAACATTCACAGAAATCTTGGTAAGAAAAAACATGTCTTCCTTACTATTGTTCCAAGTACAAGCTGCTAGCCCTGTTGTAAAGCTTGGGCATGCCTCACCTGTGCTGTACACATCCTCTCCCACCTGCCCTGTCACCCACTCTCCACAGTATACTAACGTCCCATGTTGAGCTATGTCCAACCCAAGAACTGCAAGGATAACACAGTTTGCTGTGTTGTACAGACTGTTTCTCCTTACTTTGGATAGGCATAGTTTCCTAACCACCCCCACCTCTGCCTCTTTACATTCCATCTTTTTCTTTAGTGTCAGACTCTTCTGCCTTTCATGGTTCCTTTCTTCCCACATACCATGTCAGCAGCAATTCCCAACCTCAACAGTGACCTCCTCATGCAAATTTTGAGATCAACTCGCAATCATTTCTGAACAGCGGTTTACTGCAGCCTCGCTCTTTCAATCCACATGCTGGTAGACCCACTTTAAATCAGTTAGTTCTCTTCTTGCTGTCTCTTCAGAGCAAGCAGTGGTAGCTCTGCAGGCTACACACCCTGAAACAGCTGGAAGGGATGCCACCTCTTGTACAGGTGCAGAAGGAAGACAGATGTGCTGCTCTAGCTGGACTAATCCAGACTAATCCAGCTGATTCTCACAGAGGACTAATGTACACGAAGTGCCACTGGCTCAACTGGGCACCCCAACCACAGGTCAGATCCAGGCTGTAAGGCAGACAGTACATGCAGGCTTCAGCTCAGGAAACCTTGAAATTACTGACTGCCAGGAGTCAGGAGCAAGACAGTCAGCAACTGTAAAGCCACCTTCATGTTCTTACTTGTAGGAACAACTGTCAGGGTTCAAATAAAAAACATTCAGCTGCAGAACATGAAATACATTTGGTTTATTTCTTTCTAAAGTTTGTACATATACATATATCATTTTATACATATGTGAGATCCTTCAATAGGGTTGCTTGAGTTCAATGACATAAAAATTATTGGGAAGCTTGCAGGCTCTTTGTTGCCCGTAAGCAACATTTATTCCAACTTATAAAAACACAGAGGAACAGAGTTATAGTCAGGAACATGGACACAAGAGAGAAGTCTACTTTATATCTCACAGTTTCAATACATCAAAGGCAAATTATTTGTCTGTATACTGTAGGCTTACTTTATCAGCAATGATAAAATAGAGGAAAATATTTATATACAGTCACCTCAAGTGAAAAATAAAGCAATGTAAACTTAAATTCCAAAATATTATTTTAAATGATATAACAATATCCCCAAAAGTCCTTCTTCCAAGGGGAAGAGGACTGATTAAGTGCCTTCATTTATCAGGAAATGATCATTCTAGTACCAGATACATGAAGCAGAATAAGGGAGGGCATCCTGTGATACCTGTAGAAAAGAGTGACAACTCTGCTTCAGGAAAGCATCTCTGTGTAAGCAAGTATATGTTTGAGTCCTTATGGACATCAGCAGCACATGGAAAAATCTCCCCTGAACCAGGGCTTGACTTAAGTCTGCACAGCTCTGACTCCAACCACCCAGTCTGCTTTACTGCCCATGCCTATTCCCAGGGACAAAACAGGGTGTCCTGGTAGTAGGACAGCATCAAACCTGAGATGATGACCTCCCCAAGAGTCAGAACAGTAAGTTCCATGCTGCTGGAAAAGATTTAATGGCTACCTCAATGTTGTTGCTTCACAGCAGACCAAGAAGTTACCACAAAGCAGTGAGACTGGGACTGTGTCTCTAGTGTATTACATGAAAAACACTCCAGCAATTCAGTGATGAGAGTAAACTGAATTCAGGCTTACCAGAAAGAAGGTTCCGAAACATCACAAAAGCGATAGGAGACCACCCAGAGGAAAGGTCTTGCAAGGACTGCTGTCAAGCCTTGGAAGGTTAGTTCCGCACACAAGAGATGTCTAAGCTGTATGTACACACATGTGCAAAATGTTTTTCTGCACTACCACTGCTGAGAGTTATACTTCCCATATGGCTACCAAGCAACATTGACTGAAAATTCAGTCCTCTTTCTCAGCCTAAGAGAAAACAACATAGCAACAGCTCAGGTGGAGGGTAAATGACACTTCTTAACTGCGACTCTGAAACTGACAGTGCTCACCCACATCTTCCCATCATCCTGGAGGGCAGGAAACCCAAGGGAGAAGCCCAGTACCTGAAAAAAGATTACAGGACTACAGCCTGCCTAAAGCAAGCTGACAGGGTGGTCTCCTTCATTTTATTCTGAGTTGCAGCTCACTCATGTCTCAGTTCTGCAAGACAAAATCACTCTGGCTGTGGTCCAGTGAAGTGCAAAGGCATAGTTTCACTGAAGTTGCTCAAGTGCTTCAACCTAACTGCATGATAAAGAGTTTTACGACTCCAGGTAAGAACCACACCCTCAGGTTTTGCTCTCTCTTTTCAAGAATAATGCAGATCATGCTACTGTTGCCCTTACTAGAGTGCAACAGGAAAACCCACTGGATTTCCCTATGTCTTTTTCCTCAGACCAGCAACTTGTTAAAACACTGTTTAATGCTCCCAAGGGAAACCTCTGGGATGCGCATATGAGATGCCCAAGAGAATATTTCAGCCCTGCTGCTCTTCTTTTCCCTGCTGATGAGCCACTCTTCTGGAAATTTGTACAGTTGCAGAAAATAAACCCCCTCACTACTGCTGTACAGCTGTATCTGCAGGACACATCACAGGCACCTGTCCTTCTTGGACACTTTGGACATGATGTCCCTTTGCTGAATTTTCACAGAACAAGGTCAACGTTTTCAGAAGTAAAGCTGTATATTAGATCCCCAGAGCATGATTTTCAGAAGAAGTCAGCATGGATGCTCCTTGTACAGGCATTGGCTGATATAAACAGGGAGAAAATCAGCCCAGTGTTAAGCTAGCAAAAAATTCCACCCACTAACTCTTGCTTAGACTCTCAAATATAATGCCTTGTTTTCAACATGCAGAACAGGCAGCCCCTGGTGGACAACACATGAAGATCAAGGCAGCTCAAAGTACACCTTAAATCTGCAAAAGCTCTGATAGCTGTTTAACTAACCCTCATTTGAGAACAATTAGAACAAGAAGCATCCGAACAATGTTTGCAGTTGCTGAAGTACTTTGACTAAATAAGCCCCAGAAAAGAACAACAGCAGGCTTTGCAGCGCTGAGCTATAGAAGCCATACTATACTTATGAAATACACACATCTAAAGGCATCACTTAAACATGTTCACCAAGTAATATAAGCCTCAGAGTGTACCTCACACAGAGGATTGATTTTGAAGTTTTTAAACAGCCAAAAAACTCTGTCCTTTTAGCCAAATTATAATTCTAGACTCAAGTAAGAAGACACAGTTGTCATGAATATGTACAAATTTAAAAAAAAACCCAACCACAACCCACCCCTGTTCTCATCCTACAGTCTTTCAGAATCTGACAGGTCTGAGCATGAGATTTTCGTAAGTGTGTGAGTTAAGACTTATATTACCAGTAGAGTTTGCCCTGTGTGGTGACACAGACTCGATAGCATTCATCTCCCTCTTCCCAGCAAGAGGCTAAGGGGAGTTGAAGGATTTTGTGTCAAACAAGTCTCCACAGCAGCTTAGCTAGCTGCTCTGTCACTACACCATGATACTCAATTGGCCAAGCTGAAACCTGGTCTCTTTATACAAAAAGTATCTAGTTGTGCTAGTCTCATTTAGGTGAGTTACAGATAGGACCACTGCCAGAGTGGCTACTAATTGCAGTGGTTTATGTCAGAGAAAAATGCCCTTGCAGCTTGTTGCACTTTCAATGTTTGCATTGCTAAGTGATGTACCTTTATTGTCCAAATAAACCTCTTGGTCTGTACCCCAGCTGGTTCCTGGCCCAGATTTAAAAAGCAGAGGCCATGGGAGGGCCCTCATTGATTAAACGTCTATAATTTTTATGGAATAATTAAGCATTCAAAGGTGGGCAGAAGAGAATGCTTTGGACTAGCCTAAATTTGCTCCTTCTGACCCCAAGGGCAAAGTCAGGTCAATGGTCCAACCTTTGGGAAAGTTCTTGCTTGCATTTGGTAAGGGATGGGCTCTAATAAATAACTAAACCACAACCTTAATGCAGCTAACAAAATACACGAGCAAGGAACATTCTCTCAGGCAAGGCTGGGCCTGCCTCCTTTCAATGTTCAACTGTATGTTGCCATCAGCAGAGCAGATACTCCCAGATGGCTTTCAGCCTTTTTTCAAGGGCCTGTCCTCCTGGCTCTCATGTAAACCAGCCTCCTCACAAAGGGACTGTGGTACCCCTGGATAAGGGTGCTGCTGTCACAAGGAAGAAAAGCAGCAGGTGGTAAGGACAGCTCCTCAAGCAGCACAGTCTAGAGGGAAAAGGAAGCCAGCATTTCTCATTAACCCCAGCACTGAGGGCAATGCTAGAGCTCACAGTCTCCAGCAGGTGACTGGCCATGGAGGGTGGCTTTCTCCTACAGCATCACTGTTCTGTGCACTGGTGCTCATTTCAGGTAGTATCATTCCTCTGAAGGCTGACAAAGCCTCTTCTTCCTGGAGCTCAGGAACCCACAGTGAAGCTCCAGGTGAAGCAGCTCACTATGCTACACCTATGCTGCTGGGAGAGCTCTGGGAGAGAGGAAGAGAAGCCAGACGTACTGTTTCTATATGCACTAAAAATATCTTTTAGAAAGCACAAGCTGCAGACTAGCTCTTTCTGAGGCAGCTTCTATATACCAGCTTCTAGATACCAGATGCTGAGAACACATGCTGGAGAACAATGATTGTGCTCTGACAAGAAATGTGCACTTCTTAACTGCCCCCTCAGTGCAGATGTGATGTCCCAGAGCCTGGAGAGAGCAATACTGGAGAAAATTTAAACAAGCAGCAAGTTGTAGGATAGCTTGACAAAAGATGTGTACACTGCCTTTGACCCTGCAGAAGCAGCCAGTGTTTCCAACAACGTGGATACTAGAAGAGTAGGAATGTTCCAAGTGTCTGGCCTAAATGCAGAGGCGGGGACTTTGCATCCCTGCAGCATGCAACTGGAGGATCACGGCAGTCTAAAACTCGGTCTCGCACCTCCCAGCTATAACTGTGGCTGGAAACACAGGCTACTGACAAGCACAGTGAAAAAGCTGTTCACAGGGTTATCCACTCAACACAGCACTGCTTCAGAGCCGGTTTTCTCAAAGCAAGATGGAAGAGTCAAATTTTCTGGATTTCTGCAAGCATGTCAAGAAACAGACCTGTTATACAGAAGCAGCTGAGGTGCTAAGATGACAGACAAGAGCAGCTTGTCAGAAAAGGAGGAGGAGCTGTCAGACTAACTGCAATAAGACCAAAATTCACTTAAAAATGGAGAATGCAGACACAGTGAGCAGTATGCCATCTGCAGAGAAAAGCCTTTCCCACCTTCAAGAACATTGCCATGCAATGCCTCCAAGAAGTCTGATGATAACCCGTGTCATCTCTGACTTCCTCCACTGCATAACCACGTCTTCACTGAATGGCCTGCTCCAGTTAAGCAAGAACCTCATTTCCCCACTGGAGAGAGGCAAAACTTGTGGCTTTTTCAAGCCAGAAGAGCAACCAGCCTTGTTATTCAAAGGCATTGGAGCTGTGAAAAGCCACAGAACAATTCCAGTCCCTGAAGGTCTGCTAGGCCAAACTCCTCCTCGAAGCAGGGTTGTGCAGAGTGTTGCTCTCCAGGAGAGCCCCTTGACAGGGACGGACTGCAACCTGGGAGCAAGCAGGATCAGAAAGAATGTATTTTTGTGGACAAGCTGTTACTAATCATTAGAAAGTTTCTGGTAACCATTTACAAGTGACTGGTTACAGATGAAAAACTCTGAGTAGGCAACACAGCTGAACAGCATTCCCGCACAACTCTGCTGCATTAATCACTCTGCTGGCTGACTTATCTCTCTACATCAGCTAAAGACACAACATAAATACTGGATTTAGAAGCTGTAGTCATGCTCACTGGTTCATGCGTAATTTATCTGCAAGATGCAGACAAACACACAGCCAGTCCAGGGAATCTCTTTCGCAGCCGCTGATGAACAAAAACCATCTCAACCAGTACCCTGCGTCCTGCTGACTCATAGAGGAGAGTGTGGTTTTGGCTTCAGGAGAGTATCTCACCCACTTTGGCTGCTGAGTGGGGAGAGAGGAAGGCAATTTTCCCCTTCTCCGTCAGCTCTCTGCAGTCAGGTACAGACTAGTGGGGCCCTTTCCTGTCTCTCCTTCCTTAGCTGGGAATAGCAGATGGTTCGGCCCCTGGAGGATGAATAAGACAGCAACACTTCAGGGTGGGTCCCTCCAGAACCACTGTCTGCACCTTAAGAAACGGGAAGCAAGGAGGTGTTGGCCCCAGTCTGCATCCCCGCTCTCTGCATTCAGGCAGAGGCTTCACATGAGCACAGTGGAGCACAGCGGAGCAGGGAGGGTGGCAAGGAAGGATGACACCTCCCTGCCTCACCAATGCAAAGGCTCTCCTGCATGCACACATGCTCATGATGGCCAGCCAGTAACTCCTGCTTGCACAGAGCACACCCAGAAAACTGCAAGCTGCTCCGGTGATTTGCAGCTCAAGTCCCAGAGGAGGGCTAGAAACCAGCAGAATATCCTTACATACTGCAACCAGAACTCCAGAGTCGCTGCAGTCAAGCACTGATCTCCCATAAAGGCAAACATTTCAGCAAAGAAAGGCAGCATGCAGAGTACCATGCAAAGTTACCTGGTCAGACTCTCAATGGTGCTGCTCAAGGGGAAGCACCATTTAGACCGCCTGAGAACCTGCCCCACCCTTTGTATCAGGGGGGAAAGCAACAAATTACAGTACTGATTGGTAGATGAACCTATTCCCAAGGGATGGCAGGAGTCTTAGACCTTCACAATGGGATCACATTTTTTTCTTGGTCTCCAAAGCATGTGTTTCTACACGGGTGCCTGGGATGCTTACAAATTGTAAAGTAACAGAGGAAAATGGCATAAATTAAAACTGGAGCAGAAACTATAAATTCTGGGTAACCTAATGTGCATGTCTCAGCAGTCTCAGCAAGACTGCTCTAAGCTCAACAAACATTTAATGACTAAAAAATGCAGTGAAAAACTGCATTTGATATGCCCAGACTAAACCTAAAAAAAATACCCTAATCCATTTACAAGTATACATGGAAATAGATAATAAATAATGAAAAAAACATCTTTTTTGCAGCTCACTTTTTGATTTTTCCTATTGCTTCAAATCATCTTTTCTGCAACGACTTTGAAGAGAAATTACCTAGTTTCTGTGTCAAAGCTAGAAAATGCATTTAACAGGAGTTATTTCTTTTTGAGCTCAGCAATTTAACTAGAATTTTCAGCAACCAAAATACATTAAAAGCCAGGGAAGAAGGTGGTTAAATGTCACCTCTTTGCCTTATGAAGCAGTGCACTCCATAAACACAAGAGGTTTGCCAAACATGTTCCAGCCTGCCTTCAAAGAGATCATCTAGTCAACCCAACCCTGACAGCCAGGCAGGGCCATTTACAGATCTGCACCTTTTTGGGGTTTTGTTTCCACGTATGTATCCTGTTTTTATATAAAAGAATGTACTGGTTCTGGCCAGGACAGGGTCAATTTTTGCAGTAGCCAGGCAGGGGCATGGCCTGGACTTGAAGGTTATGCTATACCACCTCATGTCATTTTCCAGCAACAGGGGAAGTTGTCCCTTCAGGGTCGAGTATTGGAAAGTGAGTGGTTGGCTATTGTTGGGGCCTGTGTGGTGAATATCCTTGAACCCTCTGTTATTAATACTGTTGTTGTTTACCATCCATTTTCTCATCTCATTACCATTTCCAATAAATTGCTGTTAGCTCAACCTGTGATCTTTGCCTTTTATGCCTCCAATTCTCCTCTCCAGCCCACTGCAAGGATGTGGAGGGGAAGGAGGGAGCAAGCAAGGACCATATAGTTTGGAGAGTCTCAGTGGGAACACTAAATTGGAGAATACCACTCCTTAATCATAACAGAGAGATCAAGTTTTCTTCCCAAATGTGCATTCAGCATTACCAATTGAATTTCTCTCTGTTCTGCTTGTTCATTTCAACCTCCAAAGCATGACAAACAGGGATCTTTGTTACCCCTCCACAAGCTGCTGATCTACCACTCTTAATTACTCCAAACAATCCCTTCCAGTGAGCACTATCATGCATCTCTCTACACTGAGTTTCCCCACGCAATAAGCTGCACCACACCCCTTTTGCTCCAGCAGCAAGAGACATCGCTCTTCTTCAAGAAGAGAACTAAATGTTAACTCCGCCTTAGTAGAATGCACAACTTTTGAAGCTGAAGCACTGACAATTTCTGCTCAGGACTCTGCAGCTTTTAGCTATGTTGCCAAGGTTAGGAGGCAACCCCCTGACTTTTAGCAGAGAGTGGCCACTCTCAGTGGCAGATGCCAGGATCAATTTGCTCCAAAACCTCACATCTGAGTGTGCAATGTCATTGCTACAGCCAACAGCCAGCACAACACCAGGAAAGCTGTTGCACGGTGGCACTCGGTAGGGAAGGCAACTCATGCAGTGCCTGTTAAGGCCCTTTTCTCTTTGATCACTTCCAGTTCTGCCCACTGCACTGGCAGGTCAATAAGCTAGATGAATTGACTTGGACCCTTGGGAAGCCTGACAGAACACACATCCACTCAGGTAGCAATTTTTTTGATGTGTGGCCCTTTGACTACTTGGCTGAAAACACCAGTGAATTTCTAAACAGTCCTTGCACTGATCTTGACGTTTCTATATGCATTAATAACTGCACTCATCAGGAAGGCTGTCCTGTGCCAGGCACAACAGAATGAACAGCAAGGAGCAATTTTCAACCGGCCCTCAACATTATCGCCCAAGGCTCTCTGTGGGAAAGGCCAGTTTGGTTGTACTACTTCATATAGCGAAAGAGCAACACAAAAGAGAGACCTGAGAGGGACAGACCTGTCCAAGCTCACCCTGTGGGCCAGTATAAAAACTGAGATTAAAACCCGGGCAACAGGAGAGCCAGCACTCTCTGCAGAACCATGACACTGCCCAGACAAGAGGGGCTGGGAAGCAAGAAAATTATTTCTATGTCACCTTTCTGCTCTCTGTGCCTAAAAACTGCTGGCCACTACAAGGGTCTATGGCACAAACAGGGGCCTTTAAGGTATGAAAAGATCCACTCATGGCGGTCTCTCCCGGTCCTGTGCTCCCCTTGGAAAGCCTGGCACAGGGCATTCAGGAACTGTGAGGAGGCACCAGCCTCTTCCACCTATATGTGAGCTAAAGAAGGAAAATGGAGAACTGAGGAGAATCCCTTTCTGAAGAAAAAAGGCAAAGTGCTTTGACACTATGAGAGTAATTGAAAGCAGCTCTCTGTGCACACCAACAAGGAAACCCCTGGAAGGGGAAGCAACAGGACACAATATATCATAAGGCTCTATATAGCAGCTAAATGAGAGCGTATAGTTAAAAACTACACAGAGGCCCTTTGTCTTTAATATATAATTAATATATAATGCTAATGGCTGACATCTACAGCAGCCTTCTCTGCAAATTAATGTGAAGCCCAGGATAGTCATTCCAACTGGGTAATCCCTAATCTTCCTGACTGCAGAGACAGCACAGGTTTGGATGTCTTCCAGCCTGCAAGCTCAGGAGAAGACTCTCTGCTTGGAAGGAAGCAAACAAATTATTCCAGTGCCGTCATCCCAGCATTGCCAGAGGTTTCCAGGTTTCATTCCTTCACACTTGCGTGTCCAGGGTCAATGCAGTAACAATAAGCAACAGCGACTATTTACTGTACCACCTGCTGCTAAGTACCAGTACCAACATGCTCCATATTGTCAGGAAACTAGTGTTCCCAGCACCCAACCTCTAGTCAGCCTTCTGCAGCTGCATGTTTGCACAGCTCTTCTCACAGCTACAGCTGACATTTACAGCACTGCAGCACTTGTCCAGTTATTTTTCCCACCCACCACGTAAATAAAGTGACAAGTGACTTGAGAGATGAAAGCCACATGCCGATGGGAGGAGGTAAATGGGGAGGAGACAGAATAAACGTCACAGCGCTCTACGCCTTCCCCAGCTCCTTCAGGAACAGAACAACACAAAAAAGTCCCGATGCTTCAATTGCTAAACGATAAATTAACAAAGCAAAGCAAAGCAGGAGCAAAGACATCTCCCACAATCTGCACAGAAACAGCAAAATATACAATAGAAAATGTCACTAACACCCCATTCAGGCAGATGCACTTATTTTTTGTGAATGACAGGTTATTAAATGAAAAAATTTTGACCACCGATACTTTGCTGCATGGCTGTTCCCCTAGTTGTCATTTCCACCCTAAGTGACCTTCTGCTTAATGCTGGGTGTTTCTGGCCTGTAGTCCTTCCTCTCCGAGACATTGCGTTTCACCTTGGCACTAACTGGAGACTCCTGATTCAAAGAAGGACTTGAGTGGGATTTCTTCAGTCCTGGCGCATCATTCTCTCCTCCGCTCAGCAGCTCCTTCACCCCTTCTTTCAGCAGACCAACGTAAATCTCATAGCGGTTTTTCTAGGAAATGAAAAGAAAGGCCCAAATCAGTCTGGAGGAAATTCTGCAGGGGCACATGAGAGACCACCTAAGTAACTTATGCTTTCTGCTGGCCTTGAAAGCCAGGAGCTCGACATGTATGAGAACAATGGTGCCTAATGTGGATATGAACAACAGTGGCTAATGTAAATTAAACAAAGAGGATTTCTGGAAGACTGAGAACCTGGGGTGCTGCGTAATTAGAGGCACTCAGTCCTGCAGCACACAAATTCTGATGCTCTGCTGAGTGGTGGCTCCCACTGCAAGTAACACCACCAAACAAAAGCTTGCTGCCTTAGTCATGCTGAGACCTAAGCTGTGCTGACACACGCTGAGATCCTGTGTGCTCAGGGACACATGGAGATGAAGTGCATCAAACTAAGGGACAACAAAAATCCTGCTCTGATGTAATCCTCCACTCCTACCAGCAGGTCTTGCTTTTCCTGCTTTTCTTATCCACGGGGGAGAAACCAAAACAGGGTTTAAGTTCAGACTGTACTAGCATGGCCACCACTAGGCCCCTGAGACAATCTTCTAAAAGGCCAGACCTTAACAAAAAGGATCAGATTAGAGGGCTATAACAGCAACATGGCATGTCCCCCTGCTACATCACTCACAGAGAATGATGAAGGTTGCTGTTTGTCCAGACATTTGTATTTTTCAACTGGAAAAAATTCCCTTTAACATGCTCCATGACCATCTGTTCTATTCCTTGTCTGGACCAGAGTTTTCCTTCTCCAACAGGAATATTTTGTTTTGTTTGCTACAATTGCATAATTTTCCAAGAAACGATTTGGCAAAGAAGAAAATAAGGGTACAGTAACAGAAGATCCCTGAAAGGTCTCAAAAACAGGTGTTGGGGCAGGGGGTCCTGAGAACAGGACTTCCACTTCACGGAATTTATTTAATAACCTGCCCCTGATATATCCACTAAAGATACAGTGCAGGCATTGTAATTACGGTGATCTCTGTGTGCTGGGAGTCAGGGAAGGGAGATGTAAACATCGGTACTGATTGTTAAATTGTATTTCAAAGTGGCGAAACAGCAGCCAAGCTAATATGTTCCCAATAGAGGAAAAAGTAAGAAAATATTTTACATTTTCTAATAAAATAATAAAGTTCTGTTCCAAATAGAACTTTTGAGAGCAGGAAGTCAAAAGGCCTGGTAACTGCTTTGAAGTGCAGAATATAAAGGGGGAAAAAAAGAGAAGAGAATGTGACTGGCTTTTGAGAATCCTTTGAATAAACAAACCCTCACAGAGGAGAATCACAACAGAATCCTCCTACAAATTAAATAAGTAAGCATTCCTATGATTTCCATATCTGGAGTTGGAGCTCCACAACGTGAGAGACAAACACATGAAGCAGGTAAGATGTGTCATTTAATAAAAATGGAAATGGAAAAACAGGAAGAATAACCCTGACGATGATGCACTGAGCTGATGGATGATTCATCACAAAATGAACCAGACACTCTGCAAAAGGCCAGCCAGTGCCCTTAGCTTGGGAACAGCCTAATATCATGAAATGGAGAGGGGGATTTACTGCTGTATGGATTTATGCTTTCACTGGTCCAGTAAACACACCAGAGTCTCAAGAGTCACCCATCAGAATGGAAATCCAGGACCTGCATGTGTGCAAATAGCCAATTTCCTCTGGACTTTTTAGACCCTTGATTTCTATTACAATTAATCAACACATTTCTACTTTGATTTCAACCACAACAGAGTTGGTCTTTCAGTGACCTGACATTTGAAGTTAGGGAAAGGCTAGTGGAAATTTTGCCTGAAAAGAAATGAGTTTGGAAATTTCTGTCAAGAAATAAAACCACAGAAGTTAAAACCATTCAAAAGCTTCTGCAACATTATCTCTGAAGAATGAATGCACATAATAAAGTACGAGGGAGGTAGCCACACATCAGTACTCTGGCTTCACTTCTCACCTGACAGCACTCAAAAGATCTTTTTCTAACTGTAAATTTTCTCTAATAAGCAATGGTTTTTTTGCAATCTGAGGCAGTATTTCCTCAGAGAGCAGGCAATGAGAATTGTTCCTTCTATGGTGTACAAGCAAAGACACCAACAAAAACAAATGCTACTGGCTGCATACCTGAACAGGGACCAGTTACCTCCTGGTTCACCTCCCCTCCATCTCATTCGTCAGGAATAAGAATGAAGGCATCGCCAGTGTGTGAACAAAAAGAAACTGTAAGGACCTACAGAAAAGGAAAAAGGCATCTTCCTTCCTAATGGTACTCTGCTTGCTACCTTAGGGACTCACAGGTCCTTCTGGTGTGTTTCCTGTGACATATCAGCATGGCCCTTTGTACACAGACATTTGCTTTGGCCTGCAGTCTCAGTCTGAAAGAGACAGTTGCAAAATCCTACCTCACCTGCCTCTTGCCCTTTTCATTTAACCTCATGCAGCTAATCTCTTGGCTCCTCCTGCCAGCCCTGACAGGTCATTGTTCTAAAGGGAAGGTTTCCATTCACAAAGTTTCCATTCACAATTTTCATAGAGCTCAACATTTAGGTTTGGTTTGGGATTTTTACTGTCTCACAGAATAACAGAATAAACTGAGTTGGAAGGGGCCCACAGGGATCATCTGGTCCAAATCCTGGCCCTGCACAGGACCATCCACAAAAATCATATCCTGTGCCTGAAAGCACCGTCCAAATGCTTCTTGAACTCTCTAAGATTTGGTGCTGTGATCACTTCCCTGGGCAGCCTGTTCCAGTGCCCAACCACCCTCTGGGTGAAAAAGAACCTCTCTCTAATGTCAAGCCTGAACTTTCCCTGACACAATTTCAGCCCATTCCCACAGGTCATCACAGACAGATCAGTGCCTGTCCCTCCTCTTCCCCTCACAAGAAAGTTGTAACTGCAATGGGTGTCCCCTCAGTCTCCTCTCCTCCAGGCTGAACAAACCATGGGACCTACAGCTGCTTCTCATACGGCTTCCCCTTAAGGCCCTTCATCATCTTTACTGCCCTCCTTTGGAGGTTTTGGGGTTTTGTATCTTTATACTGAGGGGCCCAAACCTGCCCCCAGCACTTGAGGTGAGGCTGCCCCAGTGCAGAGCACAGCAGAAGAGTCCCCTCTCTTGCCTATCTGGTGATGCTGTGCCTGATGCCCCCAGGACAGGGTAGCCTCCTGCCCTGGCTGCCAGGGCACTGCTGACTCCTATTTATCTTGCCTTTGATCAGGCCCCTTTCCATGGCACTGCTCTCCATTTTCTCATTCCCAGACAGTCCATACACCCTGGGTTGCCCCATCCCAGATGCAGAATCTGGCACGTTCCCTTGCTGAACTTCATACAGATAGTGATTGTCCAGCCCTGTAATTCGTGAAAGTCTCTCTGCAGGGCCTCCTTGCCTTTGAGGGAGTCAATGGTTTCTCCCAGTTTTCTGTATCATCTGCAAACTTGCTTAGTATCTCTTCCAGTCCTGTGTCCAAGTAATTTATGAAGACACTGAAGAGCACAGGGCTGAGGATGGAGCCCTGTGGAACCTGAGAGGTGGCAGGTCACCAGTGTGATGTCACCCCATTCACTGTATCCTTTTGTGCCTGACCCATGAGCCAGCTGCTCACCCCATTACATGATGTGTTTACCCAGCTGTGGGCTGGACATCTTCTCCAGAAGGGTCCTGAGAGAGACAGTATCAAAAGCTTTATGAAACCAAAAAATTGCATTAACTGGCTTCTGTTGATTAACAAAGTGAGTTATCCTGTCATAAAAGGAAATCAGGTTGGACAAGCAGGACTTTGCTCTCATGAAGCTGTGCTGGCTGTGATGATGGCTCCAGTGTCCTCCAGGTGTTTCCCAATACTTCCCAGAATCATTGTCTCTGTAATTTTACCAGGCACCGAAGTGAGATTGACAGACCTCCAGTTTCCAGTGTCATCCTTTTTGCCCTTCTTGAAAATTGGGAAAACACCAGACAGCTTCCAAATAACTGGGATCTCTCCAGACTGGTCAAATATCACCGAGAGACGTTCTGTCATGACATCAGACAACTGTTTGAGGCTTCTTGGATGAATCTCATTAGGCCTCATAAATCTGCAGGAATCCAGCTGAAACAGCTAATCCCACACAACTTCAAGATTAACTGGGAGTTGACCATTCTCATAGTTATGGTCCTCCAGCTCAGGGCACTGAGAACTCCCTGGTCTGCACCTATACCGAAGGCAGAAGCAAAGACTGCATTAAACACCTCTGCTTTGTCCATATCCCTGTTTGTGAGATGTCTATTCTCATCCTGTAAAGAGGCTAATGTTATTTCTACACTGCCTTTTGCCCTTACTGTATTTTAAAAACTCTTTTTATTGTTCCCCACAGTTCTGGCCAGCTGCAAATCCAACTGAGATTTAGCCACATGAATTTTCTTGCTACAAGGGTGAGCAGCATCTCCCTCTGTATTCCTCCCATGCCACCTGACCTTGCTTCCACTCAGCATAAACCTCCCTGTTTTGTCTTACCTCCAGAAGAAGCTAACGCAGTTAGCGTTCTGCCTCATCTATTTGACTTCCAACATTTTGGAATGTTGGCTCTCATGGCCCTTGGAACCGTGTCTTTATAGCTCAACATGGCCTGTGAAATCTTTGCTTAGTGTGAAGGTAACACAGCACTGCACACGAGCCCCTTGAATAATCATTTCTCCCGCATAACTGAAGTTGTTGCCACAGCTTCCCTGCTTAGATGAACAGAGCTGATCACTCCTGCAGAGCTGATCACTTATCTGAACTGCACAGCTGTTCAAGACTCTCACAAGTGAAGAGGACACCTTTTGTCTCCTAGCCTGTATTGGTTCTGATTTGTACTGAGGTACCTGAGGAGTATCTCAAAAGATCAGCCTGATAAAACTGACAGGAAACAGAAAAAAAACTCACAACAATCTACTCCCCATCAATCCTTCTACAAACATTGAACACTCCGGCCTACATTTTATGCTAATTCACCAAGGTTCTAAAAGTGATAGAAAACAAACTTTGTGTCAAGAACCCAAAGCTAAGAAGCTGCTTGATCTTCCAAGTTTTACAAGATCCCCTCCAGAGAGAAAGTGTGTGGCTTACTCTGCACATCTGAGTGCCCTGTTCAAATCTAACTGACACTGTGCCATTGATCACAACCCTTTGATCTCAATGGTTTAGCCAAACCACCTCACTGTCAATTTTCTAATCCACTTCATCAGCTTGACTACAAGCACACTAGAGGAGACAATGTCAGAATTCTCATCTAAGTGAAGAAAAAACAACATCCACTGCTCTCCCCTCATCCATCACACCAAATATTACACTGTAAAAGACTACCACGTTGTCAAGTAATGACTCCCTCTTCAAAAAGCCATGCTGATTGACTTTGCTACAGCAAACTGAAACTCAAAACAGTGGTTACGACCTTCTGCAAAAGCGAAAGTATGTAGCGAGTTAAGTCCAGGAGTAAAAAGAGTCCCTCTGACAGAAACTGATAGCATGGGGCACAAGGATTATTTCAGTTCTGGAGGCTTGCGTTGTGTTGCCTCCAGCATCAGCTCTGGTAGTCTCATCTGTCTTATCTGCTCTTCCTCTTTTCCACACTACATATTTTCCTTGCCAAGCAGTGCCTACTTAGAGTAGGATCCTTTCAGACCCAAGGCAACACTGACTCGCAGTCCTGAGGGGAAAAGCTCAAAGGTGTAGTTGTAACAAATAGCAGACATCTGCTGGGTTGCCAATTCAGTCCCACATAGTCCTAAAACGTGACAAACACCATTATAGGTAAAAGCTGCTGTCAGATACTCGAAACAATCTCCTAATGCATCTGCCTAAGTTGCATCACTCGACCTGTGATCTTTGTGATCTTTAATTCTACTGTTTTTCTTCTCATACTGACATCCATCTCAGTAGCATACAACACAGATGGCTCTGACGAGGGAGGCATGCCTATGACAATAACTTTAGCATATCAGCTCCTTCAGAATCTACCAATGGAAGACAAATTACCATGATCTGCATTCCTGCAGAATGCAGCCATTCTCTTGAGACTGAGATTCCAATACACTAGGCAACACAGTTTTACAATGTAAGACGCTTTCTGCATGAAGATCTAATAATCTCTTCACACAGATACATCAGGAAGGACAGTAGTCTTGTTTCTATCCTCCATTTCTATCCTCAGCTCCAGACTAGGAGCTGAATTCACAGCAAAGGAAGTTCTCATCAGAAAGAAGAGCCACATCCCAGCATCTGCAATTGTCGGGACTTTTCTGTGTAGCAAGAACACACTTCCTAGGGAAGTAAAGTGAAAAATATAGAACTTCAGGACTATACCCCAAATATACAACCAACCCAAGAAGTAATAATGTTTCCATATATACCTCAAACTCCAGATAGTGGTCCTTCAGTTTGTAATCATCTACTTCCTTGCCTTTGAGCTTCTTGTCAGGAGGATAGGAGCGATGTTCAGCAAGCTCAGTGGAGATCTGCTTCAGCTTAGCTTCATGGGACTTCAGCTGTTCATCCTTCAGAAACATATTAGGCACTTAAGTGACAGAATCTAAAATATCCAATAAGCAAAGAAAAATAGAGAGGTTCCTGTACAGTAATACCTCATAGTTTCTTTTTCTTAGATTGATAAGGTCTGTCATCCCAGAGTGCTGCCACCAACAGCTCTCTCAAAGGCACTCAAAGTGGCCAAGCTTGCAGAAAAACTCAGCAGCTAGCAGATGTCACTGGGAAGGAGAGCAAACCTGTCATCCATTGCCTTGCTGTGAGCAATGGAAGCAGCTTGCTGCCGAGCAATAGTGACAACATGACACTTTTGTTCTAATACATTTTTTTGGTAAATTAATTAAGACTGTTGTGTATGCAGATAAACCAAGGGCAGAATGAGACAGGCAATGACCCTGCCTCAGGTCTCTGCAATGTAAAAAGAATTCCTTCCAGGATAGAAAAGACATGGAGTTGGGGTCCCTCCTTCTATTTCTGCACTGCCAAAAGCTCTCTGGTGCGTGGTTTCTATTTGTTTAGAACAATAAAATGCATTCAGAAGAAGAAGGGCTGTCCAGTCCCCAAAAAGCATCTTATTTTGCTAAGCTGCTACCAGCTTTTATCCCACTGTGCAGTTGGAGAAAGTGAGGAGCTGCTACTCCCACTTTCTAGGCAATTTCCTTTATCATAATCCCAGGCCCACTCACTTCCTCCAGTCCATCTGTCAGCTAACCTTCCCTCATCTCAGAAGGTTTCCATCTCCTGCAGGATGGCCTTCTGTCCATTTCTACGCTTGTATCTGAAATTATGTTTGAATTAGGTAAGTCCAAAACAGGCACACGATCGTGCAGATATTGGTGAATTGGCCAAGAGGTAGTACCCAGGTCAGCTCATGCGTAGGCACCTCGCTTCAGAGGAGGGAACAGCTGCAAGTGTTGTCCCTCAGTGGAGTGGTTCTGAGCACAGCCCACAGCTCAGACGAAGCCCACAGCTCCAAATCTAGCTCAGACATGCCTGCACTGCACTGACTCACACTGGGGACAAAACCTCTCGGCTGGCTGAGCTGGAGCTGCGGCAAACAGCAGAAAGGGGGGAGAATTCTACAGATGATGATAGCTAAACTCCAGTTTTTCTTGTGTTTCAACTCTTTTGCAAGACAACTGAAGAAAGAAACGTGGGATAATTTGCCCCTGTCTAAATATGGTAGGGCTGAAACCACTTGCTACTGATTGTAAAAAAATTCTTGTTGCTGTTAGTTACTACCCTAATGTGCATGCTCTCATTAGTGCCCAATCACTCTTTACATTGTGCTGATTCCCCCGTCCAAGGGACATCCTGTGGTAGTGAGTTCTACAGCCTGATGACAGGAGGTCTTTGAGTGGCTATTAATACAGCACTTGTCATTTCCAGGGCACCAGCTTTGGAGCTTTTGTGTGTGCTGCACATTCTCAGAAAAAAAGAAAAAAACCCAACACCCTAGTAGATCTTTTCTAGACTGGTTGTTCCTATATATATAGCTTTGTCACATCCCTCTCTGGTTGGACTAACCAAGATCAGACATTGCTCTGCTTTTGAAGGAAAATCTGGTACAATCATCTTGCACAACCTGTCATCATGTCCAGCCTTCTTCCTTACCCGTGTTAGGGCCTCACTGCACCCTGGCTTCTGTCTGACCAGGAAAAGCCCTTTTGGAGAAGTAGTGTCCATCATGATTCATCCCATGAAATCCTAAACATCAACCACAGAGATTTGACAATTTGTATTTTTTTTTGTCTGCCAAATAAGAATCAGGCTGCTGGCAGTTTTCCACACTGACAGATGAAAGCAGACATGTTTCTGCTTGCCTTTGAATTTATCTGCTTTGAACACTTAACATTCTTCTGCTTGTCCAAAATAGCTTATCTTATTCCACTTTTCATGTCTCTCCTTCTTCAAGACACAAACCACAGGACTATTTTCCCTTTCCAGATTAAATGGAAAGAATGAGATAGGAAATAATGTGCTAAATGGAACAATCATACAGAACAACAATGAATAAAAAAAACTTCCTTAGGTGATCGGGGTAAATTATGGAAGCCCCATAGTGTGCTGTTAAAAAGGTATGCATAAGCAAGGATGAGAAAAGTTAGTATTATTTTTTACATAACATGCTTTAAACTTTAACCTAGAACAAAAGATGGTAAGTCAGTCACCACATCGTAAGAAGAGAGACTACTGTCATGGAGAGAGGAAAAGCAGGGGCAACCTAAAAAAACCCACACCCTTAGAGAAACATGGATTTTGACACAGTGGTTTCTAAGGATAGTTGCTAAGCTATGAAGATGGTAAAAAAAACCCCAACAAATGCATCTAAGAAGCAATCCAGCATAGGCAGATCACTTTAAAAGCTACAGGAAGATGTCATGAAGTATAACATGTCACTCTGTCAATCTGATCACACAATCAGTATCATGTTCCCACCAATGCAGGAGGAATTCCAGGCAGGCATTGCATCTCCCAAAGTACAAAAAGCTATGGGCACAAGCATCTGACACAGCCAGTCTAAGACAAGAAATACATGTGCTTGTCCAAGAAGCAGTAGAGCTGTGAAACTCCCTGCCACAGGATGCTAAAAGCTTGTGTGATCACAAGGGAGACTGAAGACAATCATGTAAGACACAGTTCATAAATATATGATACAGGAAATCCCTGAGCTGATAAATGGGGTCTGGAAAATCTAGTGGGAGAAAGATAATTGATGCTTGTCTGATCCATCAGCTCTCCCCTTTTATCAATTCAATAAGCCAAAGACCAGGAGTATGTCTACTTCTTCTGAAATGAGCGGCTTTCATAAACACTCAAATTCAAAAAAATCCCAACAATCAGTATTTGAAATGTCCTCTGTAGAGCCATAAGCACAAGAAGAAAATTCTTTATCTGGTACTATTTTCCTAAAAAACATAAACCGATTGTACTTGAGTCTGTTTCTTTTCTCCCCCCATTTAAATCTTGCATGAGGAAATCAGCAAAGATTTACTATGTAAGCCTTCTCCTCCTTAGGACTACCAGTGGCAACAGATATAAAACAGTGACAAGGACCACCACCAAGCCTCCAGCCAGAAAGAGAAACCATCATCACCTACAATCTAGATAAAAATGTCTCACCTGAGATAGCTTTGTTGTGGTGGCTGGCAGGAGTGGGCGACTGAACTTCTTCTGAGAGCCAATGGCTGCAGGAAATGGTGGTGCAGAGAAGACAGCAGCCACACAGTTGATCTTGTTGATCCAGGTCTGCATTTCTTCTTGGCTCCTGAGGAAGCAAAACATATTAAGCACTTGTTGACTCAGCCCCTTCTACCTCTTTCAATCCCTTCCATAGCATTTTAAAAGTCAGAATAACCAGGACCGGACAACTCTAAGAGCCTGCTCTGTCTTCCTGCCTATATTTGCATGCAGTTAGTGCTAAGTAACTCAGTCACAGGCTGGCGTGTGGTTAGGTCCATACCTCACCCTACCACACATCTTTTCTTAATTCAATCCCAGTAACACAGGTGACAGAGCCAACTAATCCCCTGATTCAGAAGTATGTGCTAAGGTCTCGGTTGTGGTGGACACCACAGATCTCTAGGAAGTTTCATATGGAATTCAGTAGAAAAGGGCTCAGAAGCAAAAGGCAGGTCATCCATTCTGTCCGGATATCACAGCATGAAAAACTTAATCAAATCATTCTTGTATTAAGTAGTAACTTTGTTTCTAACCACAGCATATCTTCTAGAAAGACATCCAGCTAGGACCTGATGACATCAGGAGACAGGGAGACAGACAATCCAAGACTGCCTTTGGTCATTTGCTTCAATGATTAATCACCCTGACTGTTTTAAGTTTGTGCCTTGTTTCCAAATTGAATTTCCTGGAGCTCCAGCTTCTAGCTGCTGCATCTTGTTATGCTCTTTCAGCTAGATTAAAAAGCCTCTTAAAACCTGATGTTTCTTTCTCATACACTACTTGTGCACTCTAATCACATCACTACTTAATCTTATTTCTGATCAAATAAACAGATTGAACCTCTTAAGCCCCTGTTTTAACCTGTCCAGGCAGGAATTTACTCCTCCTTCAGCACTGCTTTCTTTCCTCAATGAGTGGCATGAGGAGAGCACTTACTGGGCTTGGAAAAGCAGGACTCTCCAATCTGCTGTTTTAAGCTTGAGGACATTGGGTTTCTTCTCATAGTCTGTTGCCTTGGATGCCAGAGCATGGTGCACACTAACCGCATTCTTCAGATCTTCCTCCGACAAAGCCTTTTCTGGCTTATATTCATCCTGCAGGAGATGGCAGGGGGAAAATGGCATTTTATTTCTGCATGTGCTATTCCTTTTTCCTTAGCCTAGGGAAAAAACTTGTTCCACAGTTCAGATATACTAACGAAGTACATGAACAACCTGACTTGCACACTTGTGGTTCCCACTACCTTTAACATGTTTTCATTTTTCTTTCATTCTCTGTTTTGATGTCTTTCCAAGGGAGAGAAGTAGTTCCACTACCTGCTTGACAGGAAGAGATGTAAGCAGGAACTATTTGACTATGACAACAGCTGTGGATTATTTGTCTTCATTTCAAGAATCCTTCATAATCAGCTCCCTACCTCCAATGCTCAGTTACTTGGGTTCTCAGCCTCTGCTGCCTGATTTTAACTTTTCTCAACTAATTACCTTTGTAGGTGCTCCTAGGCAAGTCCTCTCACACTGCAGAAGCCTCCTTACCAGTGTCCACAAAGCAAATTACAGCTAACTCCCTTTAATCTCTCTGGTGAGTCTACAAATGGCAAGCACAGTTCTATTTGGGTTTGTGATAAAATAACAGTACCACTACTAACACTAGATGACAAAAACAGGGACTCTTGTTTTGCAAGCATCAGCCTGGAAGCAGTCTTTGATCTCCTGAGTGACAGAAGCTGGACAAGGGCATAATGTAGCCACAAGTTCCTTCCAAAGCCTAGATGACTATAAATGGCTTGGGAAAGCCAGGCGTTTTTTGAAAGAAAAGTGATTTTCCAGCAAGGCTGCATCACTTTGTTTCTGAAGGGCAGGCCAAAGCAGTCTGTAACTGACTCCATTTCTTCCTCTTAATGTATCACAGAAATCAGTCTCACCTGGAAACGCACGGAGTGTGACAGCTGCAAAGCAGTGAAATAACTCCCTGCGGGCATGGTAACTACTGATCTTGCACTTGAACACAATTTATGAGATGAGGTTTAGCAGGAAACACAGTGAAGGATGCAGAGTGTGTGCAGGGATAGCACTAGCTTCAACATCCAGGGAGGCATCCTCTTGAGAGAAGAGCTGGTTAATGTGCATGAATTAGTTTACAGAACTTCTCTGGCAGCACATCAAACAGGATTGTAGTCAGAGGAATCTACACCATTGACAGAGGTATCAGCTTTCGTCCAGGCTGGGCTGGGGCTCTCCAGGTTGAGTTTCAGTGGATGGGGAGTCACCAGCTGCGGTGACAACCTCTTGGAAGGTAGGAGAAAATACCTCGCTCCTCTGCTATGTTTCATCCTCATGAAGGTCTGTTAGTGCAGGCCCACAGCTTCCCACACTGCTGCTCAGACACTTAACCTGAGAAGAGTCAGCTACCCAGCAGTCCTGCCACCCCACCACCTCCATCCAGAGCTAAGCAAGGGCACAGCCCAGCACGGGTCTGGCAGGCCCAGCAGAAAGGCAGAGCATTACTGCACAGGTGACCAAAGGGCAGCCTCCAACCTGAAGATCTGTGACATAAGGGGTTTTCAAGTGCTGGCAGTGAGCAAAGACAAATGTCCTTCCTCTCTCATAATTTGAGACTCAGCAAGATTTGGAGGCCTCTGTCCATCTTGACGGATTTTGCCTATGCCCACTTACGGCATTCTTTAAACTTTTTCAAGGAAGTCTTGAAGATGGAGGAGGAAAGGCCTCAGGTCAAGCCACCTCCTTTAAGAGTTCACAAGCCGATTTATTTGGTGGTAGTTTTGGGGAAAACGACTGGCTCCACTGTCCAGGAAAACTGGAAAAACCTCAGAGCCAGGAAATTAACTTAGACAGGCCTCAGACATATGATATTCTATCTTACCTTATATTACTGCCTAAAGACAGTGTCAGCTATCACTTAAGTTTGTTGCCTCCTAGATTCCTCTGTGAGTTGCATCTGATGTCTACAACCTGCTGTGGTGACTAAACCTGTTTCAGAAGAAGTCCACATCTGGCCAGTCCCAGAAGCAACCCTGTCTGATAACTCCTCCTTTCCAACAGAAAGCATTGATGGTAATCCTTGCTAATCCCACCAGATCAGTTGGCTGCAAACTACCTTGACAGCTGGAGTTCTGCCAGCTTCTCCAAAGGCACTGATCAGCCTACCAAAAATGTCTCCACATACTTTGACAGCCTCAGAGAAAGCTGTAAGGACATGGATGTGCTGCCAAAATTCCTTCTCCAAGGCCTTCAACTCTTTTTGACTGGTAGGGAATGCTAGGAGAGTAGGAACATCCATTTTCACCTAAGCTGTCAAGGACAGCATGTGCTATGATGTGCTGGTGTCAGCATGCAGGGTGAGCTGAAATGGAAGGCAGCTCTCTAAAGTTAGACCTAGACAGTGGCAAGAAATATATATGGAGCCAGAAAGAAATTGTGATCTGTCAGCTGAAGGCTGATGTGAGTGCTGCATACAATGCAATGGCATGCTGAATTCATTTTTCTCAAACTCCTGGAGAATGACTTTCCCACATCGTGTTGACCCAGAGTCAGCATATTTCTAAATACATTTTTGGTAAACCAGAGAATGACATTTGTCTTTTCTTATCAGTCACTGTACCATGGATGGATATCTCCATGCAGTTGCATGTGACAGCTGCAAAATTCTCTTTCAGAAAGTCTTGCCACCAAACACTTCATCAGTCTGGTCTTTCTCTATTTTTTTTTTAATTTTTAAATTTTTAACAGAGGAAATTTGAGAAAATTCATATTAAAATACCTGAAGCCTGCACAATTATAAAGTGCCACATGTTGAGATGTTGAGAACCTCACAGAAGAGTCCAAACAAAACACAAAGGTTCGTGTCCTGCACTGTTTGCCCAGAAGCAATTTCTAGCAAGGAAGCGAGGTCAGCCTTATGTCCTCTCCTTATAAGCTTCTTTTGTGTATGCACATCACATCCCATGTCAGTCTAGTGAACAGACATTCTGTCAAGCTCCTACTTTGCAATTTCCTCTGCTATGAACAGAGGGCAGGAAATTAACCTTGGCCTGACGATGCCCAGAGACACAGCCAACATCCCAAACATGTCAAAACTTCTTATTTTATATAATACTGTGCAGGCATATTTAGTTGGCTAACTGTGAACATTTCCACTGAGCTCCTCTGGTGCTCTCTGTGCTTACTAATTCAGAAACTATCTCTCCTAAATCACTCATTTAAGAACAAAACAATTTGCACCACAGGAATTAGCACTGGAATAATTCCACTGGAAAAAAAAAAAAAGGGGGGTGGACAAGAAACAAGGCTGCCCAGAAAAAGTCCTCAGTAAATCTCAAGTGACCACCATCTACAGAACACTTTCATACATGGACTTTGACAGCAGAACAAGGAGAACAGGAATGCAAACAGAGTGACAGCAGAATTGGGATCACACTGCCCACAGAGGGAATCACAGCTGCTATGAACAATTAATATTTATATTACAATAGTGTCTTGAGGGAACAGCTGAGTTACAGATGAACACAGAAAGCAATACTGCAGAGGTTTGTACATGTGTGTGTAGACAGCACCTGTACAGTGAGATTTCTCTCTATCCTGCCTGAACAGCACTCAGTGCAATGAAACCACCATCACAGATGTCATCTCCACAGATATATAGAGAATGAGAGAAAGAGGATGTGCATGTGAATGCACCCCACCCTACTGCATTCTATAATCAGGAGAAAAGGTGAAATGTGACAAGGAAATCCTTTGACCAGGACTATCGCCAGAACTATGCACTTGTGCAAAGAAATCAAACTGTTCTAAAATGCTTCCGTACTTCCTAAAATTAGGGTAATTTCAGTCCCTAGTATATTACAAAAGGAAACAGCAGCTCAGCAACCTTTACTATAATTACTTGGCCTAGCTGTGTATTTTTTAACTCTAGCACCTTTACCTTCTATGATACTACATCCGTAACAGAGTGAAATTTATTTACGTGCTGAAGGAAAGCCCTTGTGGACCTTCTGAAGCTGAAATCACAGGCTTTTTCACAGCTGCAGCATGTGGCTGAACAGAGGCCAGAGGCACCCTGGGCAGGCTCACAGCTGCCCCGTCGCTCTTGGAATGAGTTACTTCCCATCACATCCTTCTGTCAACCTCTCACAGCATGAAAGCAAAAGCCTTGCTTGCCAGTGTGCTACAGTAAGATGGCTTCAATGCAATGGATGGCTCCCATGCAAACAGGAGAATGCAGCTCTGCAGAGTACTGCCCTGTGATCACTGAATTCAAGTGCTCTGACAAGTGCAAAATGCACAATTAACAAACAAGTAAGAACAAGAATTCCAACAATGCATTTCATTCTGCAAAGATGAACTCATATGTGAAATTACTCCCTGCTCCTGAAAGTATGGAGGGCAACAGGGGTGGGGGGCAGCATTCTGTAGAAAATTTGCATGCTACATCAGCATCTCTACATTTTATTAAAGAGAAAGCATTTTAAAGTAATATGCCAGCAATATTCATAAAAAAATTTAATTAAGGTGCTAAAATAGACAGTATTCTCAGTTCTTTCCCTTGAATATCAAATAAAAAAATAATTATTGTAGTACAAAAAGGGGCTTTCTTATTTCTCAGAGAACCATGCAGTCTTTTCAGGTGAACATTAAAGATTATTTATTTCAGAAACTGAGGCAGATGAATCCACTTTGGTCAGAAAAGAGCAAGTACAAGCCTGCCATGAAGGCATTTTAGTAAAACCAGGACTAGCTCCCAGCAAAAGGACTTGGGATTCAGCAGACTTGGTTTTAGTCTCTTGCAATGGCTCTGAGCATATCACATCCAACTTTCAGCCCAAATCTTCTATCCTGACTGCAGATTGTTTTGTCTGTTTCAGGATTTCAGACCCCTCAAAAATGTACTGCACCCTGAGCATTCACCTTGTAAACCTCATTCTATAATAATCTGACCCAAATCACTCTTTCTTCTCAAGAGACTATTCATGTTGGCTTCAATGAAACCAATAACTTCAGAAAGCCACAGCAGGGGAGGAGGAAACAGCAGTATATACTTGCATTCCTGATAGTTACAAAATTATCAGGTTTTGAGTGTAAAATGTAAAACAGCTTTCAAAGAAGAATACTTCTGCAATATAGGGCAGTCTGGACAAGCAGCATATCTATTCCATGAATATTTCATCTATACTGGAGGGCAAAAAGCCTTAACAACCTATTTAGCTGCTGCCATTTATTTGATTTTGCCAGTTCTCACTCATATGTCACATTTTATGTTCTAACAGTATAGTTTAAAATGTACTATAATATATTTAAGTCTGCAACAAAAGGCTTGAAGGGTTTCATCCGACATTTTTTTTTAGACATCTTGCTGTCAGGAAGCACATTTTGTTAGAAACCAGTTTTTTTTTGCTTTGTGGAAAAAAAGGTATTCTTTTTATCCTTCAATTTCGCATGGGAACAGAAGCCGCAGATTCCTACCAAGGCCAAGCTGTTGTTCAATTGTTTTGCAGCTGGTCTTACAGGCACTGCAGGAAAGTATACTATGAAAAGGTGGAAAAGGAGGACAACCTTACAGAAGGGGAAGTCATATGTATGAAATGCAAAGTTCAAAGCAGCCTAGAGGAATGCGTGCATGACACAGAGAGGTGATGGTGCCTTTGCTGGTGAAGCTGGCTATCTTCTTCAGCCATGTGAGACAGCAGTGGCATACACTGAAATTTACAGTGCAGGGGCATGTGGGCAGTGGAACTGAACTTGAAATTGTGAAAAGGGAGAGGGTGTCAATGAAGGATTCATGCCTGAATGTGTGTGTTAATAGGGTGGGGGTAGGGAGATCAGCCATGCTGTGTATCAGAGGGAAAGGAGCCTGGAGGTGAGCTGAGAGAGTGAAGAGGATGCATGCTGCTTTATCCCTCTTTAATTAGTTTTCAAAAGACAGTGATTTCCCCTACCTTCTGCAAGTACAGGACTGTTCCCTTCAGCACAGCATAAAAGGTTTTCCAGCCTCGTTTTCCCCGGGGAGCTGGAAAGAAAACAAATGAAAATCCATTTAACTCAGATCCATTTTTACACTTCATCTAGGCTATAGGAGAGCTACATTAGTCCTATGTTAAACCTCCTTCATACTATCTTTTTCAAAGGACAATGCAACTTAGCACAGTGCCTGCTGTGAAAGAGAGTAATAAAACAACCCTGATGACAGTCCTGGACTGGATCAGAAAGGAACAGCAGCAATGCAGAAAGCAGGCCACAGAGATCCAGTCTTTGGGCTCCTGAAGACAGGCAGACTCTGCTCCTACACAACTACATCTGAGCTCTGCACCAGGGCAGTTTTCAGAAGGAAACAGTCTTTCTACATGCTATAGCAGGCTAGCAGGCACTGCTCAGAACCAGTGGGATACTACTCAGAAAGCAGTGTCTCCCCAGAGTATCCTTCCCCTTTACTGCTGCTGCACCCCCAAGTTGGCATTGAGAAAGGAGAAGGGTGCCAACCAAAATACCCAACCCCACAAGAAAGCCAAAGTCAGTCAGAAGTTGAAGAACATAACAGAGACAACAAATCTAGCCCATAAATTCCTAGAGACAAGCCAGGGTGGGCCAGAGGGAGGGAGGGAAGTAAATCCAGTGTGAAAGCTGAAGGATCCAGTCTGAAATTCAGGCGCAACAGACAGAGAGAATTAGGCACAGGCTGTACAGTCACAGCACCAGAGACCAGAAGCCTGCACCTAAGTTCACTCTCCACCAAGCACACACCATCGACCAGCAGCCATATAGTGTATCACTGACACTATACGGAAACTAATACACATGCAACTAAAGCATGACACCCAGAAAGGCATCCCATTCTGATCTGAAGAGAGAAAGCTAAGATGAAGAGGTTACAAGTCCCTTGTCCCAGAGGCTAATCATTTTCATCTTGCATAACAGGCCTTACTTCTAACTGGCACATGTTCATTTCAGTTTCCAGCCACTGGCCTGTGTTACATCCTTCTCCTCTAAGTGCCTAAGTGCTTTAGCCCTCAGAACTAGGTTCTTGAGAAAACACAGATGAGCATTCTAGCACATCACTTCACTAGAAATCCCACACAAGCTAATCTCTGCCCTGCAAAAACTCCATTAGGAAATGAAACATTAAAAGGTCTAACAAACAAACAAACAGGAAAAAAGTTTTGTTTTATTTGTGCCTGGAAAGCCAGAAAGCAACTTTTTTGAAAAAGACAGACCTTTAAATTGTACAAGAACTTCTGAAAACATGGCCTTAATTACATTACTCATAAAAGAGTTCTCTCCAGAATGCCAGTGTCCAGAGTGCTGAATAATGAGCAATTCTGGTATTTATAATTAAAGAAATAATTTAATAAAGGCAACTAGATAAAATTATTTATAAAGGCTGAATAAAAAGATGTTTAATAAAGATGAGTCTATTTAGAGTATCCAGTCATCATAAAGAATTAGGTCAGCTTGATTTTGACATCTTTGTTTGGATCCAGTTGTCCAGCTGTCAGTTTCCATCTTGAAAATACTGACTTTCAATTGCACCTTCTGAAATAGACTAGTAAAACATGTGAACACCAGAGAGCTCAGCCCAGCTAGGACAGATTGGCTGTTACTAGAAACCCACCATAAAGCCAGACTTTGTCTTTGGGATTTAGCCCAACAATACAATCCATGAGTAGGCAATCACCAACAGTGACTAGGGAAAAGGCAGACGCTCTGACTAACCTCAGCTTTTTCCAAGATCTACAGACAACAAATGAAGATATCCAAACAACGAAACACACACAGGTGCGTCAGAGGCCCTTGATAATTAGTGCATCACAAACAGAAGTAGGACAAGAAGGAAGAAAATAATTGAAGTAAGTAAGAGACACAGCAGGATTACTACAAGAAAGGGAGGAACCGCATAGTAAAAAGCTGGGTGATGCCAAAAGCTGCTGCCCTTCATTGGATATGTGACCCAAGGCTGGGAAAGTAGGGAAGGGAACAGCATCTTCCAAACAGAGGTAAAGAACAGCCTTTCTTTAAAGACAGACCCAGAGGGGAAGGGAGATTTGGAACAATCTGGTGTCACAGAAGGAAAAGGAGAATTATCAAATTACTGCAGAACCGCTACTGTAATTCACTTGAAATTGTTTTCTATTCTGTAAACTACTATATTAATTTTCTTTTAGCACAAAAAAAAAAAATCATATTGCTTTGCTGTATCACATTACTTCTTACACTCCTGCATTAGAGCTGCTGCAAATGGGACTGTGCATTGTAAATTCTGGCCTAACAGTGAGAGTGTGATAATCCAATTGTTGTGTTGCTGTTATTGCTGCCATTTCCCCTAATGAAGCAGCACTACTCGCCTTGAGAAGTATATGGGCTCATTGGTACATGGCATTGTGAGGACATAACAAGAAAATAACACATTAGGATTGAAAAATTACTCACTCTTCTTCCCATCCATATCTGCATGGATTTTCCGAGCCAAAAATCCAGTTTTATACACGGAAGCATTGGGGTCATGAGGGATGTCCAGGAACGGGTTATTTGAATTGCCAATCCGACTGACAGCCTTTGTCTGGTTCCCATTATCCTTTTCATCCGTACCATCTGAGTGAGATTTTTTTTTCTCTTCTTCATCCCTTAAAAAGCAATGAAAATCATGCATGAAGGATGGACTGACCCGCAAAGTTTCATTTCAGCAATTTTTGAACACTCCTTGTCGAAACATACCCCTCTCTTTATAGGGGGCCATATTTAGGGAGAAACGTAGAAATATATCAAAATGTAGACATATCACAGCAAAGCTTCAGTTCACCTACTTCACCAGCACAGGACACAGATTTACAATAAAGCCCAAATTTCCATTATTGTCTCAAAAGATAAGACTTCAAGAGTGTTCTGTGTCCTCCAACTTCACCTCTTTTTAATTCCACGTATTTGGGTGCTAAAATAGGAAATATCTGCCTGCTGGGTTCAGCTGAAAAATCCCCAATTTCTTCATGAGTTCACATGTAGATGAAAAGAATTAGAATACTACAGATCACTGTGGCTTACCCCTTAACTTAGCATATGAAACACAGATTCTATCTCTTTTTTCTTTATTTTCTTCTGCAGACTAGCATAAAATTAGTCATTTAAAAATAAAACTACACTAGGCGAATTATGTTATCTTTACTTTGGAAACAAAATGCTACTCAAAATGTTACTTATTAGGGCAATGTATTCCACATAGCTCTTGGGGACAACAGTGCAAGTCACAAGCACTGCCTGACTAATAAATACCTTTTTGTTTGCCACAGGCAAAGGCTAAAAAGGACTAGGCAAACTAGAAAATAAAGGGTGTCCATCACAAGAGTAGGGCAACAGCTTTCAGAGAACAGGCCAGATTACCAAGTAGCCCTTCATCCTTTGAAGTCTATATACATTCCCCTCCAGGTGACTAGGAAAGTTGTGTCAGGGAGTACGAGGGCTGTCACTGGGAAGTCGTGGTAGCAGCACTTCCTGAGACCAACATCTGATTTAAAAAAAATTTATCATTTGAGCATAATGATGGCTAATATTGCCAACCCACTAAAATAAATTATCATTTGAGCATAATGATGGCTAATATTGCCAACCCACTGGGGGTGGACCTCAAGTTGCTGCATCTCACTGAACCCAGATGACTGACAGAGACAGCAAGCTCAAGCAGATCTTCCAAACACATGTTTATGTTCAAAGGCATATATCATGTGAGGATTAGCAAGGCATGTATCATCTAGAAGCTCCTTTAAGGATTCACTTCTACCAAGGCTGCTTATGGGAATGATCATTCAAAAAAATATCCTCCAAAAACTGCAGGCTACAGTAACAAATCTATCTCATCCTCAGCTCCTGCAAAGGAGGCTCATTATCACTCTCCACAGCTACTTGAAAGGAGGCTGTAGTCAGGTGGGGGCTGGCCTTTTTTCCCAGACAATCAGTGACAGGTTCAGAGGACACAGCCTGAAGCTGTGCCAGGGGAGGTTGAAGTTGGACATCAGGAGAGATTTCATCACTAAAGGGTGGATAAGCACTGGAACAAACTTCCCAAGGAGATGGTGGAGCCACCATCCCTGCAAGTGTTCAAGAAACAAACAGTTGTGGCACGTGGTGCCATGGTCTAGTTGAAAAGGTGATGTTTGGTCAAAGGTTCCACTTGATGATCTTGAAGGTCTTTTCCAAGCTAGATGGTTCCAAACAAAATGATTCTATGATTCTATGAAATGGTCTTCATAGAATAACTTAGCCTAAGGAGGTAAAAGGGTAAGAGACTGGTTTCACAGCAAAGAAACCAAATCCAGAAACATGGGCACAGTATTAATGAACTCTGCAGTAGCAGGGAATGTTCCCAAGCATTTGACTTTGATCACCTCATATGAATTATAGAAATATAGTCAAGGAAGTGCATCATATCTTCATGATGTTGTCTTCTAAGGTCTTCTAATTAAGAAGAACAAAACTTTTACTTGAAGATCCAATTCCTGCAAGGAAGAGCAGTCCCTGCATCTTTAGCCTACTGATATGTGCTTTCCCACTACAGCACAGAAAGTTCTACAAACATTTTTCATTAGTCAAAGCAATAAGGACTTCTTCAAGTACGCTTTAGTTGAAGCCCTCTCCCAGTTGAAAAAGTGTAGGCATTTCTGACAACTTTGCTTGTCCCCACCCTTCACGGGTCCACTACACTCACTAGCTGCTGCTAAGTCTGAACCACTGTGTGTTATGTGTTTCTTAGATGTATGTCCATTCCAGAAGCAAATTCTCTCAACATGAGTCTGAGGCACTTACTCCAGACTAAAATCTCTCAAAGGGCATATGCATGCAGACTGATTTGTCACACAGAAGTGCCTTGTGAGTTCTGGGATTTCAGCCAAGGACACAGCAGATTTCTCCTTGTCAGCAGAGACCAAATGCAGTAAAAGGCTTAACACTTTTTTGGAATAAGCTATCTCCTTTGGAGCTATGAGAGTGAATTACTGTATACTAATCAATTGTCCTGTGGGAATATACTAGTGCCCTTAACCAAGCAGCTACAGTGGTGTGATGAGCAATCCTGTGGGGATCCTGGACACCACTAAGAGCTGGAGGCAGTGCTCTTAAACTCAGCACTTCTAGGGCAGCTGTTAAAACAGGAATTCCTCAAAAGACATGGTGGAAAGGACAAAATAGCATCTGCTGTAACGACTGCTGGCAGTGGTGAACAAAAATTTAACTGGTCTTTTGTTCTATCATGAAAATAGGACATCTTTAACACCCAGAAGCTTCAGGCATTTCTGAGAGCTGAGTGCTCTGACAATATGGACGAGGGTAAGATGCACAAGTCCGTCTGCAACAGGCAATGAAGGGAGACAGAGAGGCAAGAAGGACTCATTACAAACAAGAAGTGAATGAAAACCAGGGGATCCTGGACTCATTTACTCAAATACTCCATGTTACTTCAGTAATCAAACATAAGAAGAAAGCAAGATGATTCGGAGGAATGTCAAAGTAGCAAAAAAAGTTCAGTATATCAACGTTCAGAATGTCAGAGTTCAGCAAAAAAAGCATTAGCTTTCCTCAGGTATCTTCCAAAGCTGGATGCATAGATAGGTCCCAAATACTGTTTATCAGGTATTTAACAATTTGAGCTTACTTCTAGCAAGCCGTTAGGGTACTTTTGCAAGAAAGAACTGCAGAGAATTCAGGGGGCCTCTGGGTAACTTAAACCTGAAATCTTTGTTTGAAACCCTAGACTGTGGGGAATGTGACTACCTGCCCATCCTCAGATGGCTCTCACAGATCATCCATGTGCTGTAACATTCCCAGTGTGAAGGCCTCCAGTGATGTGGGTAAGAGTCAGTGGGTGGCCATCACTGTGCAGGTATGTTCAGAGTCGTGGATGTGGTGTCACACAGGCATAGCTCAGGTCCTTTTAAAGGGCAGTACCACTGCTTCGCTCTCCCATTTCACACAGGACATAGCACAACCATTGTGCCTTTAGGGGGAAAAAAACCCTCAATGGTTCCAAAACACCTTTCAGTAGGCAAACCATCATCATGAGGGTTAAATTAGGGTTACAGAAGTCTTATGAGATTTTCCGCCCCTGATCAGCAGAGGAAGATCATTCCCTGCTCTGGAATGCTCTGGAAGCAATTCCTTTGGCATCTTTCTCAGCGGGAGGAGAGAAAAAAAAGAGAACCAGGTTGAGTAGCACCTGATCCTGCCCTAAAACCAATCAAGAATATGCAAACGGCAAACATCCTAGAACTTGGGAGACAAAAGTTAATTATAATAGGGAGGGATTTCTCAGTCTGACCTAGAAAAAGGTGAATTTCAGCACAGATGTCTTTATAACTACCCTGATTTCAGCATCACAGTTTAATTTGGCAGCTTCTCTTTCCCACCATCACAATCTGAATGACCTGTTTTGTTTTGGCTGAAAGGAGATAATTTTTCAGTGTAGTCCATAAAAACAAAAAAAAAGAATATACCATGTCCCTGTAAACTTCTCTGGATAGAGAAGTGTATAATTGGCTAGTTAAACTGATTCTCCTGAAAACTACACTGTTCTGCTGAGAGGAGGCTTTTGGGACACAACTGGCTCAAATGCAGCCATTTGGCTTTAGCAATTTTGTAAGCAGTGCTTTGGGAGTTCATATATTAATTCTAGATCACCTATTTTAAGATGATGATTTTTTTATTCCCATTACCTTCAACAGTAAACAGACACAGTATTACAAACAAAACAAAACAATAAAGGCCACCATGACATTTCCATGTAGACATCATGCAAATAAAACATATTTAGTTCTGGCACCTTTGTAATCAAATGGATTTTTCTTTTTCAGCTTAAAGCTGACAATGATCACTGTGAAAGCCAAACAATGAGTAACACCTAAAAATCTTGGGATATAGTATTATACACAGTGAAGGGATGTTAGGAGGCCAGGCAATCTACCTCTTTGCTTTATGGCTGGTTCTCTTCCTAACCCATTCCAGACAGAACAACCAGTTCACAAAACCCTCAAATGAAAGTGTTTCTTTAGTTTATCCAGGCAAAGATGTGCCTTGGTTTAAATTGATAGAAAACATTTTTAAAGGTTGAGTTCAAATTTCCCTTATTTCAAATTTAAGCCCATCCACAGCGGACATGAAGAACAGTTTCACTCCTTTGGGGCTTGCAGTGTGGAGCAGAAGTGTGCTTTCAGGATTCCACATTCAACAGTTCAGTGTAAATTCCAGGTCAGATCTCTTTATTTTACAGATTATGGTATGTGATTCACTTTTAACTTTGTGGAGAACTTGAACCAGGCACTACTGCAGAAGAAGAGCTGTAACGCAATTCCCTCTTCAGAGCTGTACTCATCCTTTCCTGTTCAAAAAGGATAAATGAACACTCCTACTGAAAGTCTCTGGAGAACATCTGCTGATTAAGGTGTCACTTCTCGTGATTACAAAATTGAAGTCAATGGTAGCCTTTTCCTTGCATGGGCTTTGGATCAGACTATAATTCTACTGGAAATGTACTGCAAACTGTTTAAGATGATAACACACCTAGCTCACAACTAGCCGGATAAGGACTGGACTAGAGTCTTTCCCCATCTTATGTTTCACCATTACCCTTTCCTGCCTATGGACTTACTGATAGCCACTAATCCACTAAATAATGTACTTCCAGAGCAGCTCTTAAACCTTTGCTTAGCTCATGAGTGTCTTAGATCCTCAGAGGATTTCTGAGTGGAGGAAAGGCATTCCTTTGAAATGCCAGCATTGCAGGAGAGCTTATACTGGGGTTTGCAGTTCTATCTTCACCTTTGCCTTACCTCCCACTTCTTACCCTCCCAAGTGCATCAGGGAAGCAAAGAAATAATCTTTGAAAGGGAGAGACGATTTTCTTTGGTCCCATCAGAACAAAACTGACCATGTCTCCTTCCCATTCAGCTTCCTCTGCAGATCACAACAGTAAAGCAGAAGAGTTATGTGCTTCCTTGCTAAAACTCAGGCAGCCCAGGGCTTCTTGGGTTTATTACTTTATACCAACCACACATCTCTATAAAAACAAAGAGAAATATCTTCACACTCCCTCTTCCAGTCAGTACTCTCAGCTCTAAAGGTTCTGACTATGCCCAGAATGAGCTTTGTTTCTCACAATGGAAATTAATTGTACCATCAGTCCTAGCTATATGTCAGTCTCAGACTGGAACAGACAACTGGCACCTTTGAGCATTCTCGTGTAAGAAGGTAGCTTTATATCTACCCAAAGCCTTATTTAAGAAGGAGTCTGAACTATCCCTCTTCCAGACTGCTTGGAATTTTCCCTCAAACAAAGGACATGGACTAGACTGTGTAAATGCCAAAGCAGTTACCACGTATACAGGACCAAGATCTCATAAATCACCTCGACTGAGGTTCACAGGAGCAGAGCCAGTTCCCACCTGGAGGCTGCCCAAGTGTATTACACACGGTATGGTCTCTTGGCAAGAGCTGGAGGAAAATTCTGACATTGAGAAAGTCATATAATGGATTCTGCTGGTTCTAAAGCACCTGTGACAGTGTCTGGCAAACAGCTTTGGTGTGACATGTAAGATTCACACAGCATGTTCCAGGTCCAAGACACAGTCTGTGAAAATGTCTCCCACCATGACTTTTAATGCTCATCAGAGATGGCACTTCTTACTGATTCCCATTAATAGCACACCTTCTTTACTACTCTGACATCACCTAACACATTCCTGAACTGAGACAGCAATCCCACTTGGAACCAGCTGTCCTTGTGAGGCTACACACCCTGACAAGAAATTTGTTTGCAGATAAGGAACTTGAAACAATGAAGATCAGAAGCCACTGGACCTGCAAGACCTATGGCAGTTGCTAGAACTTCCAGCACAAGAGCTGCAGGAGCCTGCATTCCAGACATACATTGTTCCCAAGAAGGTGAGGTTTCAGATATGTAAATATATGCAGGCAAATAGCTTTATATAGCTAAAATATATAAAATACATAATTTTCTATTTTATACCAAAATCCACTGTGGCAAGTGGCAAAATCAAAAAGGAGGCACTTCTACCCTTTCCTGGCATACCTAGACCACATGAAACCTAAGCACAGAGAAATGTCAGTTTAACACAATCAGAAATTGAAGCTTTTTTTTGTCTGCAGCATTTACATAGTTACCAAGTGTTAGCTTGTCAAAAGCAACTAAGGATAGGAGGGAGTGATATCAGACTTTGTCCAATTTATCATCTTACACATTAGGTTGTTGTCAAGTTATCCATAGTTAATCAGGAGACAAACCAAGACAATAAACCAACAGCAGGAAACTCAATCCAAGAAGTGTGTTTCTATTCAGCGGTTCTGACACAATGAACAGAAAGATAAAGGGAGACGTCAACTTCTATTTTATTTATGCAGTCATAGAACAACAGAGGATTTAATTTCTCTCTTTTCAGGCTGAAGTTTCCTACTAAATGAAATGTCCTCTTTCCTTACAAATGCAGTTGGCTCCTATCATTAACTCCTCTTGCTGGAGAAACAGATGAGGCTATATTGCCAGGTCATTCATTAGCAAAAAAGCAAACTCATTATGTACACTGGCTATCTTCTATAGGCTTTGGAGCCCACACAGACAGTGACAAAGGACATATAAACAGATTACTACACAGGTACTATTGTTAAACTTCTAGTTTCTGCAATCGAAGTATACTTACACTGCCCATTCCAACTTCTCATTCTTGATGGAATTGTAGAGGGCCTGCATAGGGAGAGAAATGAGATGGAATTATTGTTTGACCTCTCCTACACATATATTAATATGTTTAGGAAAGATACCCAGCTAGTATCTGTAAGCATGCGGTCTCTGATCCAGAAAATCCCATATCTGTTAATGGCAGTGTGAGAATCTTCAGCAGAAATTTCACCTAAGAAAAAAATACTGAGTGCATGTTTAGAGATTACGGTAATTTTCTCAAGCATGTTTTCTGCGGTTTGTGGTTTGTGCCTTTTTAAGAACAGAGAATCATGGAATATCCATGGCAGGGACCTTAAGACCATCTAGTTCCAACACTCCTGCCATGGGCAGAAACACCTTTCACTAGGTCAGGTTGCTCAGAGCCCCGTCCAACCTGGCCTTGAACACTTCCAGGGATGGGCATCTACAACTTCTCTGGGCAACCTGTTCCAGTGCCTCACCATGCTCATAGTAAAGAATTCTTCCTAACATACAGTCTAAACCTATTCTATTTCAGTCTGAAGCCATTGTCCCTTGTCTTTTCCTTACATGCACTTGTAAAAACTACTTGCAGGCTGCCTTCAGGGACTGGAAGACCGCAATTAGGTCACCCTTTGGCCTTCTCTTCTCCAGGCTGAACAATCACAATTTTCTCAGCCTGTCCTCATAGGAAATGTGGTCAATTCACCTAACCACCTTGGTGTCCCTGTTCTGGACTCACTCCAACAGTTCCATGTCCTTCCTGTGCTGGGACCCCAGAGCTGGATGCAGGGTTCCAGGTAGGATCTCACCAGAGCAGAGCAGAGGGGCAGAATCCCTTGCCTCCCCTGCTGCCCCACGCTGCTTTGGATGCAGCCCAAAGCTTCCTGGGCTGAGAGTGCCCATGGCTGGGTCATGTCCAACCTCTCACCCACCAGCACCCCCAAGTCCTTCTCCCCAGGGCTGCTCTCCATCTGTTCATCCCCCGCCCGTGTTGATACCAGAGGTTGCTCTGACCCAGGTACAGAAACTTGCACTTGGTCTTGTAAAATTTCGTGAGATTCCCATGCACCCACTTTTCTATCTTGTCCAGGTCACTCTGGATGCCATCTCATCCTTCAGCTGGGTGTCATCTGCAGATTTGCTGAGGGTGCATTTGATCCCTTCATCCATGTCATTAATGAAGACATTAAATAGCACTGATCCCCATATGAACCTGAGGGACACCACTTGTCACTGACATTTATCAGGACACTGAGCCATTGAACACTACCTTCTGGATGCGACCATCCAACCACTTTCTTATCCATCTAACAGTCCATGCATAAAATCCATCTCTCTGCAATTTAGATACAGGCATGTTGTGAGGAACTCTATCAAAGGCTTTACAGAAATCCAGATGTGTAGCCCTTCCCTTGTCCACTAACATGGTCACTCCATCATTCAAGGCCACTGGGTTGGTCTGGCAGGACTTGCCCTTGGTGAAGTTGTGCTGGCTCTCTTGAATCACCTCCCTGTTCTCCAAGTGCCTTAGCGCAGCTTCTAGGAGGATCTGTACCATGATTGCCCAGGCACATGGTGAGGCTGGGAGGTCCCTGGTTGCCACAGTTTTCCCTTCTGCCCTTTTAGAAGATAGGTACAATGTTTCCCCTCTTACAATCACTTGGGACTTCACCATACAACAGTGAATTCATTACTAAGGTGACTTTACAAATACCATGGAGATCGGCTTGACAACTACATCAGCCAATTCCCTCAGGACTCTGGGATACTACTAATTGGTTCTAATAGACTTAGCTACATTTTAGCTCCTCAGGTAGTCATGAACCTCAGTTTTACTTAACTTTGCAAAAGCCACAAGACTATAGCCTTGAAATCCAAGGTTCAGTCCTATTCCTGACACCCAATGACACCTTTTTGTCAAAGACTTTAATAGGGACTTCAAGATTCCACCATATGGGCCAATCCATGAAAATCTGCCCGAATGGACATCCAAACTCCCTGAGCCTCAGAGATCCCTGAATGCTTTCCCAGTCACACACCTAAACATAAACATATTCAGTTTCTAAGTACAAAACAGAAAATTAATGTTAAGCAACTTTTGTGCTTGAAGATCACGATCTTGGACTGCTGTGCACTAAGAGCATTCCTCTTTCAATTGATAGGAAAGGTGCCCAGTAGGTTTGACACCAAAGGTAACAGTTCTGGTTTTGATACAAGCCTGGAAAGAAAAGGGTCTGAAACGTGACTTAAGAGTGGGTGAGTATCAGACAGCTGGGATGGATTTTTTTTGAAAGTACATATATCAGTTGGATAAGTATGCATTATTTCAGCCCTCCAGGAGCTAATATATACAATGGTCAAACCCCTGGTATTACTACAAGCTAATGGAGTTCTTCAAACAGGTCACTTAAGTGAAGTATTTTGGTATGGAATGTCCCTGATTCTCACACGCATAACGCGCATTTGTAATTCACCTTATATACATAGCTAGATTTACTCCCTCTGGCACATAACTCCTACACAGCCTCAAAATATGTTAACGTGTAGAAGAACTGTTGATGCACATGATTAGCAAAAAGTAGCATATCAAGTATGAACAAGCCTGAAAATCACATACTATAATAACTATGACATAATGCTCAACAGAAACAGTAACATTTAGACAGCTTTAATGCTGACCCAAACCAAAAATAATTTGGAAACTGGAGAATTGAAATTAGTCTTGTGCATATGCCACAGCTGAATTCACATGAGCAATACCATGAGCACATCCCACTCTTCATCCTGTCATCCACTGGCTCCTTTCTGAATCTGGAAGTCTTATTTGAAGATCCTTAATATCGGCTCTGTGGAAATCTGGCTTAACTGAACCATAGGTCAAACATTATGGTGGTATAATTCACCTCATGCTGATGCTACACAGGCAAACTCTTGGCCACAATGCTCCAAGAAAATAGCTTTCTCAGAGCAATACAACAGATATGAACACCAGGAATAATCATGCCTCATCCCACTGACAGTGAGCTAGCAAAGAGAGGGGCTTACCACTAACTGAGCTTCACTGTGTCATTCAGAGGAATACAAAGAAGTATTTCCAAGTCTGGAGTTTTCACTATTTCTATAGAACCTATCATCTCTGAAGCTGTATAAGGAGCTCTGAACCAAAGGCAAATAGCCAGAGGTAAACGGATGGGCATTTCTGGCATTTTGTAGGCACTTGCTTGATTCTCACGTGAAAGTTATCAAGAATTTTTAAGACCACTCTGCAGAAAGAAAGCAAAAGAAAGAGTTATTATTTCTCCTGCCAGTTCAGCAGAATTAGACACAACTCCATTTCTGTACACAAACCGATTTTGTGTACAGAAAAATGTACAAAATTGGTGCTGTTTCCTGCAGTCACCGAGCATTTCTTACACGATTTGGCCAAAGGCCCCATCTTATTCTTCGACTTGTTCTTTTCTTTCTGATATGACTAAAATATTCTCTTACATTTTGAGCCAGAAAATTACTTCCAAATACAAAGTGAAGAGGCTGCGTACTTCCTCTCCAGTTGCCTCCCCAGTTTTTCACAAGTAGTATTTTTTTCCTCATCTACCTGAATGAGTTTAAGAAACAGCAAAAACCTGGCTTGAGGGAACACATTTGTTGCTCTCTGGCCCAAATGCCTACAAGATCGGGTCAAAACCTCTGAAAATTAACACCTGCCCTGTGCAGGTTTTTATGAGATTTCACTGCTAAGCACATCTCTAGGGATCACTGCAGCCAAAGAGCAGAATACACAAAAGCAGCAGTCCAGATTAGTGCAGGGATAACAGATGCCCCCGGCTTTTGCCTTGCGAAAAGAGAGCTTGTTTGTCCCAACCTTTACTAATGAGCCAGACATTGTCTTCCTTCTTTAGAGAGTAACAGACACCAACCCAGTCACGGGGCACACATCTGACTAAGGACACAGTGTCCCCCACAGACCATCAAACAGAGACTGTCAAAAAGTTTCTGGTATTTATGAAACAGAAAGAAAAGTGTAGAGACTATGCACAGCCTGGGCAGCAGTATACAGGGTATATTTTGTGTGTCTACCAGGCATGTTCACTGAGACCTCAACCCAGGGACGCAAATACATGAGTTCTCACGCCTATCCCCCCAGCCTACCTCTCTGACAAGAGACTGCAGCGAGGCTTTGCACTTGCTGCTGGACTCACCACCACCCTTTCAGAGCTACTTTATGTCACCTCTCCAAAACAGTTTATACTTTAACATTTTTCTGATGTCTACCTGGGCTCTCATATGTTCCAGAGAAGCAAAATTTCCTCCTGCCGTGTTTTGCAACCAGAAGCATGCATGTACAACACAGCACCTGCTCTTCTGATTTACTTCATGGCTATTCCCCAAGGCCCTGATTCAGACAGCAGCTCTTTTCAATAGACATTTCTCCAGAGTATGACTAAATCAAACAAACTTGGAGACAAGAACATAAATACTTCACTAAATTGCAACAAAGCTCATCAGAGATTATGGCGTGGTCATGAGTTTCATTGTATTTAGCTAGCTGCAAGGACAGATTTTATTAACTCGTGTTTTCTCTCTGGGAAATAAAAAAAGAAAAAAAAAGAAAAAAAGCTCTCATTTAAAGCAGTCTTACAGATTGACAACCACCACCAGCTCCTACCTGCTAACCTGGGAAGTGTTTGGCAAATTTGCTATGTAAGCCAGAAAATAAGAAGTTGAACTACAGCAGTGAATGACAGAATGAATATTACACAGGTGTCATCTTCCAAGATGGACTGATACCAGTCAGAAAGTGGAAAGACATTCTATCTCTTTTCTCACCCAAGGCTACTCTAGACAGGATCCAAACCACCAGACACCAACTACTCAGCAGTGTCTGACTTCAGTGCTTTGACTTTTTATCCCTATTACCCAGAACACAAAGACCTACTCCTTAAAGCTTTACAGCTTTCCCCTTTCTGATAAGAGTTGATCTCCAGGTCCACCACACTGCAAGCCTTGCACGGCTTGAGGTGTAAGCTCCTTGTAAGCTCCTTGGAAAAACAAGTGCAATTTTGAAGGCAGAATAAAAGAAACTGACTCCTGCATAAAACAGAACAGTAGGCAAAATCCTAGGTACTTTCCTTGTTTTAACTCCAATGCTGTTTCCCACAGCTCCAATTTGACCCCTAGAAGACTGCAGTGTAAAAAAAAGTGAGATTTGTTATGTGTTTGTGGGATTTTTTTGTAATTGTTCATAAACTAGGCAAGAAACACTTTGCTTTTTAAGTGGAAGGCTGTAACTCTAAAAAACTGCTGAATTCCACCTCCATTTCCCCTTTGGTAAGCAAGTAGGTACGCAAGAACCCCAGATTTTCACAAGGTCTCACTAGCTGGTACTCTTATTCCAACTGGAAAAAAAACGCCAAACTATGGAGAGAATGCTTCTGGAAACTCCTGTTTATTTTACAAAGCTAGCAAGGGAAAAAAGGTCATTCACCACCCTCACCTTCCTCAAAATCTTGTCACATGCACGAACTGCTGGACCCATTTAAAGAGGCTGCTCTTGTCACTCGCATGCTGCCAGTGATGCTGTGAGTCAGCCTCTGCATGCAGAAGCAGTGCACAAAAGAAAGGCACAACCAGGTGTGTACACAGGGACAAAGAGATAGAAAATTACCCACACACTGAGAGTGGTAAATAAACTAAGTTACAAGTAGGCATAGGGCCCCCAAAGCCTGGCCAGTGGGGTGCAAGATGCTTGAAGAGATTCCAAAGCACTGTACAATTCCTCCCCTCAAAGAGCAACATAGGGCCAGCTCTTGAAGCTAGCTACTGACTTTCTGTTTGCACTAGCCCATGCAGAAATGCCTGCCAAGAGGAAAGGAATGCACCACACATTTTTTACACCTGCTCCACGCATAGCAGAGGAGCCAGAAACACCTGCTGTGAGGCAGCAAATAGGCAAAACCAAAACTAAGTTCATAGAGACAGCACAGATGACCCAAACTGTCCTTTCCAGTTCCTGTCTCCCATGGTCTTTGCTTGTACCCAGTTCTTCCCTGATTTTTGGAGTCATTGTTGGAGGAATGATCATCTGATCATTGTAGAGGACAGCTTGGGTGGCTTTTGATGCCCCCAGGACAGGGATGCATGTGTGCCCTGACCCAGGCCCTTGCCACACTCTCCTGCTATCACTGCCAGAAGCAGCCCTGTCTGGATACACTTCTTCCCCTCCAGCTGATAGTGGCACGGTTGACTCCAAGCAGCAAGGATGCCCCAGATACACATCTGGGCAAAGACTCGCTCAGTCTTTACAGTCACGGCACCTCCCCCAGTCACTCAGCACCTGTCCATTGGCTTTGCCCTTTGGAATTGAGCAGTCATCAGCATCAGCTCTGGCTCCTGCCACATGTGCCTTACTGGAGGGAGAAAAAATGACTGAAGTAGCAGAACTCTACAAAAATAAAACAGATTACAGAGGCAACAGATACTAGACATCACAGGTGTCTGCATGGAGTCTTAATAGGTGTTTGTGTGCTCATCCTTTGGACCAGGGTGTAGCTCTGTATCAATGCCTTCTGCAAGGTCTGGATCAGGAGTGACATGTTGCTAATCTACTACTCGTAGCTTGCTGTTTAGGCGACTGCCTGAAGGCTGGCCCTCACTCAGAATACAGATCTATACTACTCCACCACCTGCTATTTGCCACCCTCCCTCAAAACTCAGATCCTGACATTTTCTCCCATCCTCATGCACGGATCTGTAACACCTGGCAAGGGGAGGACAAAGGTTCTGATCACTGAGTGCCTGTAGCTCGCTGCCAGATTCAAAGCTCACATGCCCTTGATTTCTCATGCATCTTCCCCCATTCTGATGGGGATGCAGGTAAGGATGCCAGATTAGTACCCCAAGAAGCCTGTGCATTAGTACATGGCATCTCATGTCTGCTGATACTGCTCTCGATTTTAAATTCCACTGGTTTGTACAACAAACGTTCTTCTAACAAGCCAGCATACATTATTCATGGAACAGCACAGAGCTGCTCAGCAGCATATGGAACCGATGAATGTTGTTTTGGTGTAGGAGGAGATAGGGTTGATAGGAATGTTTTAGGGGGAAGAAAAGGAGATCATTTCACCCAGGGAATTTCAAGTGCGTCACCAACTGGAGGAGAACGTTTTGAAGAGAAACTCCTCTGTTAAAAATCTGGAGGGGGATGGGGGAGAAAGAAAAAAGGAAAGAAAGATTGTGCCAGATATAACATCATAAAACAGAAAAGGATGGTTAGCTGTGGCTCCTGAGAGCCAAGATATTAATGCCACACAAGAAATGCGTCCTCTATATTGATATACCCAGCTTGTTAGAAAAGACTTTTTTCTGTTCTTGCTGAAGTGTTTAATCAGTGTTATTATAAAGGCAGCATACTGAATTATTACTGAAAAATAGAGAAAAGGCTACATAAGTACTTCTTGATAGTGGAGCATCTACACAGCCTATTTCAAACTGTTTTATTGGCCCTGTGCATTTGCAGGCAGGACAGGTCCAAGCACTTGGCAATTCATACCCTGGCTGCAGAAAAGAAGTCTGTCAGAAAAAGAGACTACTGAGCATGCTGGGTCACACGGATGATCCTAAGATCCTTTGACTCACCTTGCATGCAGTCTGGACTTGAGCCTGCCCTCCAGAGAACAATGGTACAGAATTCACAGTATCCTTTTCACAGGTTCTCCTGCTGGTCTAAAGCTGTGGTACCTGCCTATAATATACACTCAGGATGCATCCCCCTAGCGAAGCCTGTCCACACAGAGGCACTACCTGATGTGTGTCAAGGAGATGAAAGGTACTTGGGCTACACCTAGCTTCTCTGACACTGACAGCAGGCAGACCTCATCTGCAGGCACCATGTTGGTGCTTTGCTCATACTAACTGAAGCCTGAGGATACATAATACTCTCTAGCTTACCAAAACAGGCTGAGTCACATTAGCGAAAAGTGAAAGAGGAGTATGTTTCTGAGGCACAAATGTTTTAAATCTATCTCCTGTCCAAAGTCACCCGAAGCAATTACAGAAACAGGTCTTGAGGACTGCAATCACTTTACATACAGAGCAGATAAAATACAAGGCAGGCCAGGCACAAAGAGGGAGACACACCCACAGAAAAATGAAGAGGACAAGTCTACAAACCAAACCTTACTTAATACTGAGGAGATCTACATGGCATCAGTGTCCAGAAAAGCCAGCCTAGAACTGAAGACATTTCCTGAGAAGTGATGCACGAACATATATGCACAGTTACACCGATAAAAAGAGCTCCTTTGCCACACTACAGATTAACAATCTCCAGGTTCTTCCACCAACACAACAGTATTGAAGATCCATAGCTCAATTATAAATCAGTTCTCTAAATCAGTGATGTCTTAGTAAAATAAATGGGCAGACAAAGATCAGAAGGGGGAACAGAGAGATAGAAAGAGCAGGACTGTTCAAAATCACAAGACCAATCACTTGCAGAGCTGCTTATCAACCAGGCAGGCACCACTGAAGGGAATGCAGGGATCTTCTCAGCCCTCCCTAACACAGCTTTTACACATCTTAGATGCCCTGGAGATACAAAAACCTTTGTTTGAAATAAAGAAACAGCACAAAAACAAAAACAAAGCTACAGTGTTCTTCCCAGCTTATTGAGATAGGCAGGAAAGAAGTAGATCTCTCAAACAACAACCTACAACACTTAGAAGGAAGAAATATGAATTCCACAGAGGAATGAACACAAAGCTTTCATTACTGCAGTAGTTAGCTAATTGTGTCAGACACCATTCCTGGGAGAAAGTCCCAGCCCTGAGGACGCTACACCATGCATATACAGTGGACACAAAGCCCGGGAGAGGGAAGATATAGACATTAAGTAATTCATCCAATACCAAAAGACTTGAGTTTTTACCATATGCAGAAGAGTTTTCACGTATCAATCCTCCCACCAAATACCCTGCAATGATTCCCATGCTTAGGGTGAAAGTGTCCACTAGAACAGGTTCCTACAGCACCTGCAAGATGCAGCCTTACTTTGGTATTTGTTGAAGAAGCATATACTGCATCAGCAACAGCCTGAAAATGATGGCTATGCTATTTCTCTGCCCCAACTCAGCAATACACTATTTCTCAGATATGGTTTATAAGGTCCTGAAAACAGAGGTTCATTAACTTGAACTGAAAAAAATACTTACATTTATTTCTGGTTGCAGTACCCTGCAATTTAAGTCACACAGCTGAGGCTCTGAAATGCCATACAACCTGTAAGTTAATAGAGAGTGATCTGCTAGGAACTACTGTGCAGCACTGGGGTCTTTTCAGCACAGCAGAGGAGGTTTCTCACAGAACAGATAGGAGATTTAGGGAAGGGACACTATAGGAAGATCCATGCATGTGCCTGCTTTGCATGCACATGGACCCACAACACAGTTAAATGCTTGGCTGATGCTTTGAAATACTGACTCAGCACATCTTTGCAAGTGGTTGTCTCTTTTAATCCCAAGGTCAGAATCAACTGGCAATAAGAATGAAATTAGAGGCAAATTTTGGTCACTGCATGAAGTTCATCCAATCCTTGGAGACATGGAGCACCTCTGAGAGGGAGACAGCTCTTAAAGCACTTGCCAAGAGTTCCTGGGTGCCTGTCAGTTATTGTGTGGGAGAGAGGCATAATGAAAAAAAAAAGATGCTGCATGAAGTGGGGGTTGTTTGCTTAGGAACTGAATAACTGGGCTGGGCTGGGTGAGGAGATGCTGCACACAGTCAGCGTAGCAGCTGGGAATAGCCTATGCTACCAACCATTACAATACACTAATGTATTCCTGCAAATGCACAAACAATGCCTTCCTAATAAATACTTGACAGCAATATTTAATCATGCATGCAAGTGAGACAATATTTTCACCTCGCACCCACATCTACTAAACCACAGAGCTGTAGATAAGGAGTAAAAATTATTTTTTTACAGAAAACAATTCCCATTAAACCGATAATCCCAAGGACAACACCAGCCAACTCCGGCACGTTTCCTGAGTAGGGCTCCAACTAGCACTGTCACTAGCAAGTTTTCCCTGTTTACTATTGCACCAAGCTCAGTGACAGGGCATTCAACTAAGACCCGGTCATTATAACACCAGAGCTCTTTCACCTTCAGTTCTCTCCTCAAATGCAGAGATTTTTTTTATGACCTGACAGCAATCTGTGATCACTGCAGATCATCCAGAGCTCTTAACTCCTGCAAAGCATAACCTTTTCACAACACCAACCCCATGCCTAACCAAGCAAAATGCTACTAACATTTAGTCATTTACCTTGCTTTCTTTAGTAGAAAACTCAGAGGAGTTGGAGATTTTCATAGATTTTGATCGATGGGACTGCCGCCAGAGAGATTCTTCTCGGGAGTATTTCACTGAACCTGTGGCTCTCACCCGGACTTTGCTGGTGCTCTGAACACTGTTAACTCCAATCATTTCCAAAAGTGAGTGTATGGGATTGGAAAGAAGAAAGCTAATGAAACTTCCCAATCCCCTGCAGAGGAACTGGAAAAGGTTATGACTGGAGAGCCCAGGCTCAAGCAATCTATGTTTGCCTAAAGCACACTAGGCTGTTTTCTCCAGCATCTTCAGGCACAGTGTTTGGAGCCAGCCTGATTGTTCCAGGCATTGCTCACGTCACTGGACGGGAGAAAAAAAAAAAGAAAAAGAAAAAGAAGAGGCTGATAGAAACTCCTCCCCTGCTCTGCTCCGCTCCCCTCTACAGCATCAACTCCCCCTTCATACACACACCAACAGTGAGAGGGAGAGAGGTGGAGAGAAAGATGCTGGAACAAATGCCAGCAGATCAAGCAAGATATTCATTTTCAGTTCACGCGGCCACACTTCCCTGGCTGCAACAGCCTGCCATGCTCATTACTGCCTGCAATAACAAAGAACACTGCAAAAAGAGTCTCCAATCACCTGCCAACTACAGGCTTCTGGATGTGAGAAATACTGATGGATTCTCAAAGCACTGGAGAAATGAGTGAAAACCCACCGGACCATAACAAAGTATTGGCAAGCCCCAGAGAGACAAAACAGCAAATTTCCACAGTTTTATGTGTTTGCACTCATTAGCCAGAGGACTCGGGGTGCCTTCCCAAGGTGGAAGAGAGAGCAACACCACTTTCACACTCTAAAAGGGGCTTAGGAGAAAACAGATGACTTTCCCGAAGTGATCAGTGCACACCAGCAGCAGAGTTGTGAACAAGCAGCTAGGGACTCATCTCCCCACTTGGCAGCCAGGAGAGCTGCGGCCATACCCTACACAAGCAAACTGCATGTTCCAGTGGCTGACCCCACAAGGGATGCAGCTCCCAAGTGGCACTCTGTTTCTCCCTTGTGGCAAACCCATACAGCCTAGTGATGGGAAGGCCACTACCACTGCCAGAGGCACGGCTCCAACCCACAGGAGCCTGGTTCCAGAGGCCGGGCACGCTCCCTGTTCCTGGAGCCATCTGCCTTCATGCAGGGGGCAAGGGGAGACTGTGATGCCAAAAAGAGCTAGTACTCTTACTGAGGGGTGGATACGCTAAATATGGGAAAAGAGAGATGTTTACCTCAATGTTGCAAAAGCACCATCATTTCTGGCTCCCGGAGACCCAGAGTGCAGCAGACTGTGCATTGCCATGGCAACGTGCTCCAGTGTGAGAGAGCGAGAGAGAGAGAGCGAGAGAGAGAGAGAGAGAGAGAGAGAGAGGGAGAGAGAGATTGCTGTGCTCTACTCGGCTCAGCACAGGATCGTGACAGCTGCCGGCACACACTGGACAGGTGGAGCAGCTTGAGTGAGCAGCATGGCAAAAGTGGACAATGGGGACACTGTCCCAAAACCCAGAAAAGGCAAACAGTTTGTGCAGAGGGTGTATGAGGAGCTGGAAGACTCTGCAGCAAGGCTAACACCAGGTTCAGCAACCTGCCGCATACCACCATGTCACCAGGCAGGGCAAAGACAGCAGCAGCAGTTGTGGGTTGTGGGAGGACATGAGGGCTATCATCCCACTCACACCAAGACACACAGGGAGCAAGTCTGTGCATGCAGACAGCAATGAGGCGGTGCTGCCTGGCATGCTGAGGTGAATGTCCCATGCTGAGATACACCAGGCAGCCAAACGCTGGGTCAAGAGGCTCCAGTCTCTGTTCACACCCGAGTCCCGTTCCATGTCTGCCAAGCCATGTGTAAGCAAAGTGAGAGCTTGCTTACCCCACGTCATGCACCCAACAGCACCATAAATAAGATGCATATGAATAAAATAAGCTGCATATGAACTGAGTGGACTTTTCCCCTGGTTACATCTTCCCAGCCCCTTGCAATCAGGAATTTACACCCTTACAGGGTGAACAGCTAGACAGCCACATGATGGTCCTAGGTGCATTTCTGGTCATAAAAGATGCTGCTGTCTCCCCAGTATGCAGCAGCCTTTCTGACAGCACTAACCCTTTGCTCATGTCACCGCCAAGGACGCTACAAGGTGCATATCCTTCCCACAGATTGGAACAGGTGTGGACCCTGCTGAAGGACAATGGTCAGTGGAACAGGGAACAGGTTACCTAAATATCAACACAAAAACTGTCCCAGGGGTGGGAAACTTCTGATTCCTCACAGATTCTGCCTCCATCCTGCTTGAGGCACAGATATCTTCCCTTCTGGCCAATAAGAAAAACACATTTTCATTTCCACAACAGCCAGATCCAGCAAGCACATTCCTACACATTAAGATCAAATCCCAAATGTGCTCCTTTTTTACACAAACCTGTCAATGCTAGAGGACAACTGCAAGGAACCTTTTTCTCTGGCAATAATCATGCTCTGAGTTACTTCTGCCACTTTGCAAAAAAGGTTTTATGTTACTTAACCCATGTGAAATTATCCACTGCTTGTGGGAAAGCTTTTCAAAGAAAATCTCTTCTTAGAGGAAATTTGCACTGCAGTCAAACTGCTCCAGATGAGCTAAGCAGCAGGTCCTGACAGGTGCTACGTAAATGGCCACAAATCACTCTCTATCCTAGCAGCCCCCTGCCTAGCAGATTATTCTTGCTCTCAGATTTATAAGGCCAACTCCCCAAGCACCCTCAACACATCTGAAATAATAATACTCCCTAAATATCACACACAGACCTAGGACAGTGTCAATTACACAGAGCAATTTTATTATTAAACACAAGCTAGACTGAATCAAAGCAATATTTCTCTTCTGTTGCCCACAGCACCATCACTGGTGCCTAACTGCAGCAGTTCATCTAGCATTCTCTGAGCTGAAGTTAGCAGACCCTCAGGTAGGACAGGAACCTTACTTCAGAAGGGAACAAATCTGTTTCTGCAGTCAAAAACTCCAAGGATGACAGAATATTCTTTCTTCTTTTTTTTCTATTGAGTATGGAAAACACTTCTCAGCTCACACTCTCCCAAAGACAGCCTCCTGAGATCATGCATTTGAAGCCTTAAATATCTTCAGATTGAAGATTCAGTTTAGATTTCATCAGTGTCCCTGATTTTCACCTGCAAGTGATAATAAAATCTTGGTACTCCTGACTGAGCCAGTATCCCATGTACACACTGACTGTTATTCTGGGGAAAGACCATGCTTCAACATTAGAGAAGACCCACCATTCTAGAAATTAGTATGCACACAGGATTTATGTCTGTAACTGAGCAACAGGGATTTCTGAGGGAAAAGCATTTTGTTAACATAAACAGAGGGACAGAAGAGATGTTTTTAAAGAGGGGCTGGAATAGCTGTGCAATATCAGAAAAATCAGAGCTGACCACACCTAGGGGACTCTCCAAGTGTGTCAAGAATTCAGGACCTCCCTCTTGTACAGAGGTCAGCAAAGAGGTGGTAGGAAAGGGGCAGAATGTAAATATTTGTTTAGTCACTGACACCACTGAGGTGACCACAAGGACTGTGACCCTATATAGAGACCTTCCCTATCAGTTCCTCTAAGGAACAAACCATAAACCAGCAGGAAAATTTTAAACTTTGAGTCAAAATAGATGCAGAAGCAGAAAACCAGTCTCTATTACTCCTTCCATCTCATCCTTTTAAAGCTATACAAAAGCTTTTCACTTGTCACAAGGCACTATGTCAGACCCCATCACCCATAAAGGAAATGGGCAGCTGTTCCAACTTACCCTGAAATAAGCTCCTTCCCATCTGTTCCTCCCACCAGTCAAGTTTCCCTGGGAGGCAAAACGTACTCAGTCCTTGCTTGGTCTTCCTAACATCATTCAGCGAATCAACAACACAAGAAGAAAAACTGCAGAATTCAAAGTCATATTCAATATTGGCTTTTGGACCTAAGGACCACATTACTGTATCTAAAGAACTCCAGTGTCCTCAAACTAAGTCACATTAGTGTCATTTAAGCCTGATGTCAACAAACAACACAAGCTGACAAAATACATAAACAAATGCATATCAATTACTTAAAATACACCCTCAAGAGCCAGTAACATATTTAAAAGCCAGCACAGAAAGACAAAACTATTTGATGCTGCCATTAAATGCTGTTTGTTAAATAAACAACATTAAATCTTTCCTTCATCCTTCACCTTTACTTCTTTAATTTTTTTCCCTTCTCCCCAAAACATCAAGGAAGGAGAAAGTTAATTCTGACAGATAAGCTACTCTTACACAATGGCTACATAACTAGAGCTTAAAACTGAACAACAGTAAAATTCCTGTAATATTAAGATAACAATCTCTGACGTCTGCTGACTAGGGGGAGCTAACAATAAAGATTAAATCTAAATGTCTTCTGTGAACAGCAGAAATACTAGAGCCCCTTCATTTTTTCAACATGCACATTCAACAGGAATCCTAGCAGGGTAACAGCTGGAATGTGGGAGAACGATGGATGACTGCATGAGGGCAACTGAACTATCTCTGGTTTAGGTTACATGAGAAGAAGGCTAAAAGAGCATCCACAACCAGCAGCTCATGGTCCCAGCACAAGTCTTTACAACTGATTTTTTACATCAATAAGCACCTAGAAGTGAGCAGAATGACAAAACCACAATGACTGGTGGAAGATCAAATGAATCCTGGTTATCACTGTATCTCTGGGATCCACACCGCATCTTGTGCCAAAAGAAACCACTCCTAAGGTAAGTACCCTGCTGAGAATGATAGATCACAGGTTTAGTGAAAACAATAATAACAGGGATGCAAAGAAATCATGCACCCTGTTATCTCTATCACCACTGCAAGTGAAGAGATGCCTTCAGCCATCTTCATGTTCCTTGCAGCAGATCTGAAAACAGCTGTTTCACGGACTAGCTGTTGTACTTCCTGGGAAAAACTATAGTATCCATGGGGAAAAGTTCCTCTTCTTGAATTCCTCCTTTTAGGAATTATCATCTACTATCAATAGAGTGTGCAGAAATTAAGTGAGCCATATGGCAGGCAGACTAACACAGACCACCAAGCTCCATAAGTTAAAGCTGACAAATGTGGCTACAGAAAACAGCAGCACTTCGAACAAATCCATAAAAACATCAAAACCCTAAAATTCTGCATAGGTGTGACAAAAACCCAGAGGAAAGTGAATAAAGAAGTGATGTAAAACAAATGATTTCAGATCAGCTGCACACAATCTCTGCCACTGTCTCCGCAGTGCACATGTTTAGGGTCAACACCAGTGAAACAAACTCTTCACTCTAGAAATCTGCATTTAAAAAAAAAAGAAAAAAAAACAAAACCAACCACCCTCCAAGGCTTCTCCCTGACTCAAACAGCAAACAACAAATCAGCAAAAGGAGAAGAGGAAAAGGAAGGGGAGGACAAGGAAGTGCAGGTAGAGGAAGTGGGGGAAGGAAGGAAAAGGGCAAAAGGAAGGGACACAACAGGAAGAAGTGGGAGAAGTGGGGGGGGCAAAAGAAATTGAGGCCACTCTAATATCGTCACAGGTTTCAAGTGGGTGTCACCTGTGGCTGTAGGCATTGCACTATGGAAGGGGGAAAAATAGGCATAGCCTTTCACATCCCTTTTCTCCACAATTCCATCTACCTACAGAGTCATGTCCAGCTACCTTGCCCAAAAAGCAAGTGAAATCCTTCCTACCCCTTTGATACCTTCCAGAACCCATCTGTCAACAGGACAGAAAACTGGTGCCTTGGATTTGCCCCATATTTGTACAAGGATCTTGTGAATACTTAATCATCCAAGAAAGCGTGACCTCAGAAGGAAACTAAATATTTCATTTAACAGCACAGGAAAGGAGTGAAAAAAATCTGAATTTAAGGAGCAGCCTAATACTCTTGTTTGAAGAAAAACAGTATAGCTGGGTCAGAGAGAGAATAGTCCACTGCTATTTGAAAAGTGTAGCAACAAACAGAAGGAAGGAATACTGAAGATTTATACAGCAATAATCCTAAAGCTGGGGAAGGAATGTTCTCTCATCTTCTTCTTCCTTTTTTTTTTTTTATTATGGTATAAATTATATTCCTACTCCTCCTTCCCTTGAGATGCAGCAGAGAACTTAAATTTCAAGCAAATCGGTGGGTGGAAGATCAAAGAATGTTTTTCAGAATTTGTTTTCTACCTACATAGAGGTGGGAGTAATATGTCACAGGGACCAAAATGTATACGTGACATTGTATTAGAGAATTCCCAGTCTGCAAAGAGCCCAAAATTCCTTTTTTAAAGTGACAGAGTGCATCATTCCTGGAGATTACCAGTCTGTATCCTCCACATTTGACAGCTGACATTCATCCTTGAGACCTGCTATGCATTTCAGTTACAGTAGGAGACAAGTGATGGCCTTGGCTATCTGACAGGCTGGAGAAGCCAAACATCAAGTAAGTCCCTTGTCCGATCAACCCGGACAAGACACTACAGATAACTCGCCTCCACAGATGAAAGTTAACCCCCCAAATGCTCATTAGGAGGCTGGTATTGAGCCATGTAATTGCAGCCAGTAGCAATGGAAATTCTTAGCTGACTCTGCTTGGGTTTCACTCCTTGCTGACACAAAAGCCTGGTAGGCTAGGTGAGATCTTTTGAATAACAATTGGAATGTAAAGAGGTGAAAGGTTGAAGGAGCAAAAATAATTCAGAGAAATACACACTGTCAAAGCAAAACAGGTCCATTCTGAAATCCAGTCTGCCTCCTAGTAAAATAAGCAATCCCTCGCACCACCCCCAGACTCTGCAGAGTAATCCTAATTCTTAGATCACCTTCAAAAAACTTTATATTTTAAGCCTTGTTTAAAGTTCTGCTTTCCCTGCTCAGAGACACAGTTGGTAATAAGCTTTCCTATTATGAGGCTTTCCTCAACTCAATATCTGGGTTTATTTGACTTGAGAAAAAATATATAGATTATAGATTCTTCTTTTTATATGCACTGAGGTAAGTTCCTGAAATGCAAAAAAACCCACGTATATCTGCATTTCAACAGGCCAGGAAGATGTCAGGAATCTCTGTAATTGAAGGAACACAAAGCAATACACACACCATCATAACCTGATCCAATTCTCAGTTCTGCTGAGGCACACTTTAAATGGTTATTGCTCTTGAATAGGACAGATGACAACACCCAAAAAACTCCAAGTTGAAGGAAACAAAGGTTATCATGGCAGGAAGGTTCTCGGCAAGGATTGAGAAGAGTGAAGACTAGCCAGGTGCTCCCTACAGTCACTATGGCTCCTCTGAGAGTGAAAATATGCTTTCACAACAACTGCTTAAGACAAGGATTAATGATTTCATCCTGCATTCCCTGTCTTTTATGCTGCCAGATTAGACTCTGTTGTCTCCTAGCAGCTGAAAAGGGCCTTCCCTAACAGATCTTCTATTTCATACAGATGAGAAATGGCCCAAAGATACTATTTCCAATAGAAATATTTTTAAGAGAAAAAAAACCCTTTATTTTGTGAAAGAAACAAGGAGGCAGAGCTCTGTCTTATTTAGTGGAGCAAAGACACTTGATCCTCTCCCTCCTCTGCCCACTACAGCAGGGTGTTACAGCAGTCAGTGGGGTCCTTCTGGGGCCATCCTGGCATGCTGTCACATGCTTTTATCTCCCTGACTTCATCAGGTTTCCCTCGAAGGTGGGAATTTCTTGCCAAAAAGCCATGAAAAGGATGAAGAGAGAGACTCTGATGAGAGCACTTAGGGTGCCCACAGTAGTCCAATTAGTGTAAGTTCCTCTCCGTAAAGGGGGGCTGAGGCTGCGCAGGAGAAGTTAGCCACCTGATTTTCATTCTCTCTGCTAAATACCTGAAATGATTGAAATGGATAAAGCAAGATGCCAGTAATTCTCTTTATATTGAGTGTTTGCTTTGAAGGGCTTTCAAAGAGAATTAAAAAAAGAGGGAGAGAGAGGAGGCAGAAAGACAGTGGCAAAAAAACCCCTTAATTAAAGTGCAGGGAACTGACAGCAACATGAGATAAACTCTACTTTGCAGCTTCTATAGGAAATTGCATATCCAGGAATCCTGATCAAGAATTCGGATCATTTAGAAAATTAAGGAGGACTGGTTTTTCAGTAGAGTTCAGCATTAGCAACTACAAGTTAATTTGGTCACTTCATTACAGTGCTTCTGCGGGAGATAAGGCCTACCCAAAAAACTGCCTTTGAGAAAAAGCACATTTTGTTATGCAGGATTGGCATCTTATTTCCATCAGCAGCCCCTGAGGATGAGTCTAGCCAAATCTCTGTAGAGCGTCCCAGGTACCTCAGCATGATGGAGGTTCCCAGATGATATAACAGGTCAGGGAAGAGCTACCTCCTGCCAAAAGACACACAGCTGAGCATGACTCCCCCACATCCAGTGTTCGTGTCGTGGGGCAGCACCGCTACCAGTCAGTCACAGGTTAGCTGACAACCATGATTCCATGAATAAGGTGTCTTGGACACCGTAAATGTAGAGGACATTTACTTATGCAGGACAGGTGGTACTTTGCACACAGCCTAACAACAGAGTACCCTGCCCAGAGCACTGCCTAATGAAAGCAGGGATCCATTCCCCCAGTGATGCCTTCTTGTGGGCTCTCTGTGGACCACAGAACACATTTTCTCTCCTAACACAGGAAAAGACCTTGTTACTGCCACCTTCCTGGAGTGCAATCCCACATACCTTGTCTCAAGCTGACAGGGGGAAAACATTGTGGCCAGCACCATACCAGCACTTTATTTGTGGGGACCACACTGCCCTCAGGAATTGAAGTGAGAATGTATGGCCAAGATTAGGCTCTTTCCAAGCCAATCTCCTCCTCATTCCAGAAAATCTTGTGAAGCCCAGCTTTGAAGAAGGCTACAGTCACACGGTACAATCTCCTAGCACACCATTGTGAAGATGGTATCACTACAATAGATTAAAGCTGGCGTGAGCACGTGACAAAGACACCACTCCTACACTGTAATCATGAGGTTCTTTACACTGCAAAAATGTCAGACTGATTCTGTTTTCTTTCCAAGGAGGGAGATCCTAGCCATGCCTTCCCCTTCTACATATGTATATATGTGACGAGTACATGAATACTACAGGCAGACCCAATGGGGAGAAGTGCACTTTAAATCACAGTTTGGCGCATTTGTCTTTATGGGTTCTAATTTTAAAAGCAACCTCAAGTCTGACTAAAGGAGCAAGGAAAAAGGAAAGGCAATGAATCTTTGTGCAGACAGGTATACAAAAGCAAAACCTTTTTCAATGTTAAATGAACAGACAGCAAGACACAAGGTGAGCAAGATCACATTAGCATTTCCCATCTCTACTTTCAAATCAGAGTGAAATACCTGTTCTCAAAGCACAACTAGTGACACATAGAGAATCAGGTCATGAAGGCCTTGTGGTTTGTACCAAAAGTGCTCTCACTGTTGGAAAAAAACTAAATAAAACACAGATATAGCTCGCCCTCAGAGGTGAAGAAAAGGAGTAACTTGATCTAATGTCCCAAGTTTTCTGAGGCTAATCACACAAAAGTGTGTACCTCCTCACGTGTTGATGTCTGGACCTTGATGTTCAATTCTCCTATTCAGACAAAGCACTCAGAGCCACACTGTACACTCAGGGTGAGCCAACTGACTGAAGGCAACGTTCAATTGATGCCTGTTGGCCAGCTGTCCTGGATAGCCCAAGCATTCGTATTTGCACCCCTGACTCTGGGAACTGGATCCACAATAAATGCTGCACAGAGCTTCACAAGCCCTGGATGAACACTCAGCTCTCCCTGGCCTTCCTTCCCCTCCAGCACTGCTTGGCTTTGCTCTGGGTCTCAGCAGAGCTGCAGAGTTTCATACAAGGGTGCAGCAGGGCCACAGGAGAACACAGGGAGACTGCAGAGGCAGAAAAGCCCACTCACTTCGCCACAGGTCTGCATTAGTCACCAGTGGGGGCTCAGGACCGCACTCCCACAGGGACACACTGCCACCCTGTGGAAACCGCTCTTCCTCTCCCAGGCAGCTGGGCAAGGATACAGGAGAAAGAAGGCTCACCACCTCACCCATGCTCAGTGGCTACATAGTTAATGCAGCAGCAAGCCACGAGCACTTTGGTGAAGCAGGGTGCTATGAATTTAATTTATTGAGACTAATGCAAAAATTAATTTCCGCTAAGTCTTTGTAATTGCACATTTAGTGGCAGCATGGCCGCTGTGAATGCAGTAGCACAATTACTTGTACTTACTCCACTCCCTTCCACTGAAAAAGTGAGAAACAAGGGTCAGTTCATCAAATCTTCAGACAAGCCAGATGAGAAACCAATGCTGGGCACCACCTCTGTCCCCAAGACATCAAGGCAGCACAGAAAAGGGCAGAAAGCCCTAAGCAAAGTGGGACACCAACACCAAACTTCCATCTGTCAACGTCCAAAAACTCCTGAGCCCTGGTATTTGCTTTGGGTGAAGAGTCAGACATCCCTAGCGTTAGCAGGTGAGAACTAAACACCAAGGTACAGCTCTAGCTGCATAATTCTGTCAGCAGGAAAACAAACAGCAGGTGAGCACCAGTGGAAATCTCTTGTCAGTACACTCAGGTTATTTAAACACAATCTGGAGATCTATTTATTCAGTAAGGGCTGTAATTAGACTGCAAATTAATCTCAACACATCCCTCTATGGGAAACTGAGAAATGAGATTCCTTGGGGGAAAAAATAATGTAAGTGTGGCTGCTGACAGATAAACAGACTCAAAAATTAACGACATTAAATCTAAAATAAAGGGGGGTTGCATTTATAGTCCCAACTGCTTAGCAAGAACTGACGCAGGAGGGCCCAACAAAAAGCTCCCTGAGGAAAATGAAGAAAATGAAGAAATTACCAACACCAGAAGACAAACTCTGCTGCTTTCAACTATGCAGGTACATCTGTATTTCACAATGGTCCTGGCAACAAAACCCTCAGAAGAGATGGCAACTCATTTGGTTTGCCTCAATAGGCATTGGGTCACCTCTCAGATGTAGCAGTCTCCTATTTTTATTTCCATTACAAAAAAATAAATAAATTATGAACTCCAGGGTATGCATACCTGTCTTCATTTAAACAAAGTGCTGTTTCATGCTAGCAATCAGACGAAAAAGAAGTGAAACATTCTCATTATTACTGACAATAAAACGAGGTTTGTCCTGCTCAGCCTCTTCCCCCATTCTTCAGATTTAACTCCTGGCACAAACTTAATGAACAAAAGCTGAAGCAATGCAGCCTGTGCCAGACAGCACATTATAATCTGAAATTACATCTCCAGCTCTAATGTGAATACCCCAAAGCACCTTTGATGAAAAAACACACACGCCTTCCAGATTGTACACAGAGATCAGCCTTAGCCTTTATGTATTTGCATTCAGAGCCAACTGGCTGCTTCTGTCTGCTGTAATCAGGACACAGCACTCTGGGTTGGCATGACCACGTGAGTTTGTAAGGCACACAGCTCTGGGGCGAGACCTGCTGCAGCTCAGTTTTGCCCCTCTGTGCTGCAGAGAGTCTCCTTCACTATAAAGTGAAGGCAAGAGGGAAAACAAGAGAATAAACATTATATATATTATGTATGTTCGGGGCGGAGAAACGTGCCCATCACTTGTACTGTTTGACAATTAAGATTCAGAAAATGCAAGATAGGTGGTCTGTTTTGAGCCATCTTTCAGTAAAATGAAACCCACGTTCTGCAGTTAATTCCTTACCTTCAAGAGCCCTCTTGGGAAGTCTTTGCCATCGTTCATCCCCTGGAGGTTGGCAACAAACTCTTGGCAGGTCATCTTTTTCCCAATGTTCTGAAAGGAGTGTCAGAGAAACACAACATCACATTCCTGTTACTTTCCAAAATGACAGGAATGAGCAAGATCAGATTAAATGCATCTCCCTGCTCTCTTTTAAGCCCAAGGCAGGCAGCACTAAGAAAGCATTCATGAGATTACTCATAGATGAGCATCCTTGTATGCATATAGCTAGGAAAGGGAAAGTACTTTTGCACCCAAAGGCCCACACACCTGCCCCAAAAAACCCCAGCTTAATACTGGGGGTAATGAAGAGGACAATGGTGAAAATGTCTGGTATTTGCATAGTGCCTTATATCCCCATGTCTCCAGAAGCTCTACCAGCCTCTGATGGAAAAGCTCTACTTAAATCTGCTGTGAGGCACAAGGAAACACATGACTGAGGCCCTTTCTACACCCTTCTCTTAAAATTTCCAATGCTCCCTTTCACTGGTAACTGCCCTGAGTTGGAGTGTGATGTCCAGGCGTGGCCATTACCTTTTCTGATTCACAGGCTGAGGGTGCTTTGACATTTCCATAGGCTCACTCCCTTTTCTCTCTTCCTGTCTAAGTCTCAGACTGAAAGCTGCCCAAATAAGACACAAATGCAAAGGAACAGTGTGGCTGTCCCTACGTGCCTGTGTAGGAGCCAAACTACATCCAGAGTTTTGAGGCTGCCTTAAACCACTCTTGAATTTATGTCTCCATCACCCCCCAGAGAAGGTGTCTATACTTGATGAGAAGTCTGTATCAGGTGCTAGAAGGCCCCTTCTCAGCATGTGGGGAGCCTTGTGAGTGGGCAACAATTACAACACTGCATTGATGAAAAAGGACACCAAAGACCTTTGGAAAGGAAAGGAAAGCAGCCCGAGATGAGCTGTGATGCGTGATATAGAGAGAAGAGAAAATAGGGCTCTGTGATGGTCATGGTATCTTTGAGGATAGCACCACTGTCAGTTGGAAGATGGAAGTGAAGACTTAAAACTGCCAGGGCATGTTTAGTCTATAGAAATACAGCAAAAGAGCTCTGTGTGAGCTTTGTCTTTGATTAGGAGCAGGATCCTAAATTAGCACAGGACTGGAGCTCAAGGAAGGGCACCAGCTGGTAATACAGGTCATCTAATGTTAAGAGTTACATGACAGCTTGAAGTGCATATCCTCTATTTACCTTCCATAATGCATGATCAGGAAAACCACCAAATCTTAGCCATCAGCCTCACCTAGCCAATAAGGAAGATCCCATAGCCTGCAGCCAGCACAAACCCACAGAAAGAAAGCAAGCAGTAACCCTGGAACAACTCATGGCTTCCCACAACAGGACAGCTCCTGACAACACAGACAGGCTGTAAACGTGGCCCTATGGTTGCCCTATGGTTGCAAAGCTTATAGAACATAGCTCATAACTTCAGTCTTCAGGTGCAGGCTGGAGCTGGTCTAGTAGACTTACAGGTGCTTCCCTTTCTCCCTCCAACTTCAGCCTACTTCTATTTGTTTCATCCACGCAGGCAGCTTGCAGCTTCCCCATGCTGACCAAAGCCAATAGCAATGTGGCATTGCAGACAAATGGTTGTTCTGCTGCAAAACAAAAAGCTAACATCTCATACAGTGCCACGGATGTTCCAGAAGATGTGCCTGGTGGTCTAGAGATACCTCAAAACTCTCTAGCACCATTGTGGGTGATGATCTCTGTGCAGAGAAGCAAGCATGCATTTCCAAGACAGACCTAGAAAAACTGTTTAGTTACAAATACAAGGGTGGCAAGACAGGGAAAATAAAGGGGATAAGTAAGAGTTTGTCTACAAGAGTTAAAGGCAAATGTGAACTGAAGGCAGAGCAGCCGCATTACAGCCCTACAAGCAGTTGAGCTGATTGTGAAATAGAAGTGTCTGTGCTTGTGATCAGTATGTCAGTAAAAAATAGAGCTCAGTGTATAGACAAGCCCCGTGACTCATTTGCTTCCTGCTCTAGCAGAATCCTGGTAAGGACGGGGCAAAGCATTATCTTTGTTAGAAAACAGGCAATTAGGCATATCTGCAAGGGTTGCATTCCAAGTCAAAACCACCAAACTTACCACCTATGTGGAAAAATGCAAAGCAGTAAGAGGAAGACCAAGATTAGAGGAAATCAGAGGGGTTGGAGGGAACACAATGACACACCCATGGACATAATACAAGCAGGAGTCTGGCAAATACTACAGCTGTATATACATAACAACACAATGTCAACTGCCAGTTGGATAAGCCTCCAAAGTTATACACTGAACAACCAAAGTCAGCAGCAGCAATGATGGGTCAGAGCCAGATCATTTATTCCAGTACCTACTGAATACAGTAGGGCCCACTAAAGTATGGCAGGGAGCAATGGGAATTTCTGTCAGGCTGATGTGTAACCATTATTTGGTCACCCTCCATAGACTGTGAGGGCAGGCAGGCTGTACAGCAGGAGGCCCAGGCTGCTCACCACTCTGGGGAGTGGGATACCTGTGCAGAAAGACTCAGGTGTGTTCAAGAGAAGGCACGTGTGCTAAGAGACAAAACTGGGCCAAATTCCTGTACCCCACTCATACTCGACTGACACACCCTTCAGTAGGGAAGGGTGAGAGAAAAAAGTTCCTCACAACTGCCTACCCGCTCCTGCTTCCACAACCTTTAGACAAAGGCATTCAGTTAAATGGGAGGTGGGTCTCAGAACCCCTTGTGAACACTCAAGTCTTGGTTTTATCACCAGCACCCCCACAGGGGCTAAGCAGCCTGTTAAGACAGAGCCAGGGTGCCTCCATGTCCTGCTGCCCAGTGCAACACCATTAATATGTGAGAGTTCCCAAGGGACACCCTCCTGGAAGAGCCCTTGCAAGTGCAGTGGAGGGCCAGAGAAAAGCCCCAGAGCCACATGGCTGAAGCCATTGCTTTTACACACTATCATGCCATGCTCCCTGTGTTTTTAAACACTCCATCCTAACTCCAGGGCAGAGGAAGCCTCCCATCAGCAAGGGAATACCTTGCATAGCAGGTGTATTGCACCATGGGTGCTGAAATACCCATCCTAAGGCTGCTGGCACCCTGCAGCAGCGTGACTAAGAGGACTCATCCAGAATACTATTTCACCCAGGCAAGCAGTGGGGAGAGGTGTGCAGGGAAGGAACACAGGACTCCCACTCAGCATGTCCATATCCCTGCTCCATTCTCTTGGCTCTGAGTACACCCATCATTTGTCTGTGCAAAGCTCTGCTTCCACCAGATCTGCCCCCCTGCAAATGAATGCCTGCAAACATCACCTTCCTTTTGCGGCCTTCCCAAAACTTCTTCACGTCCCTCTTTACTCTGCCTTCCCACATGTTTATACATACTGTAAAGGGGAAGCCAATCCCAAGCACAGCTTCCTGGTCAGGGCCTGCTGCAGGAAGGATGGTAAGCTGACCAGAAAGACAGGCCTGAGGACAGGGAGTATGCTCAGATATTATGGCAACGCCAGGCACGATGCCAGCTTACACATGACTGAACAAGGCATGCTGGAAAGGCCTGCCCAGGACAACAGCCTGGGAGTGCAGCCTTCTCACCGCTTGCTGTCTGCAGGAGCTTTAGAATAAGGCCACCAGCATGGGGGACTGCCACAAACCACCCTGTCCCAGCACGGTGTTGTATAGGAGCAGTCCACACAAAGCTGTGCACACTCACATGGCCATGCAGGTCTGTGTTCAGCAGCATCATGGCACACGTGAGACAGTGAACTCCATCTGCAGAAAGAGAAATAACCAGAGTCACATGCAAAATCACAGCTGCACCCTTAAGAAGCTGAAACTGGGACTCATAGACTAATTGAGTCTGTTCCCTTTATAAGAATCTGTTTTATCAAGAAATACACATCATTAAATAAATGAACAATGAGCTCATCACACGGCTGCCAAACCAGAACAGTCTTTCATCTCTTAGTAATTGTCCAAACTGTCCTGCAGCACCCATGGATGAGGCAAGCAAGACAGGAAATCATGCTATCACTCTTAGCTTGCTAATACCAGTATTAGAGTCTGAATCAAGACCTTCTTCTTCATTTACTTCAGTGCAGAAAGGGAAAAATAAAATACATTTGCTCTTGTGTACAGAGTGGGTGCAGCAGGGTATCCTGTTTTTCTCCTCCTCTGGCTCAGTCCTCATTCAGAGCTCAATTAGACCTAATTTTGGAGAAGCACAGTCAGTTATTTATGCTGCCTTAGCTCCATGTTGGGTAGAGAGTACTCCAGCGGTTTCTAAGCTGGTCCTGTGGCCAAGGCCCCCAGCAATAAGCCAGATACACAGAACCACAGAATGGAGTTGGAGGACTGAGGGACTGAAAAAAATGAATACCGGCTCAAAACAACTGAAATGTGTGTGTAGGGGGAGCAGCTCTGCAGAAAATGGGATGGTGCACTGCTCCACACCCCACTCTCTGGAGCCCCTAGCTCAGAAATGCCATCCATCACTGGCACACTGAAAGCAATGCCCCACACCCTGTCCTGGAGCTCCAGTCAAGCCCTGGGGTGGCCAGATGACTGGAAGCCCCCCCTGGGGTTGCTTACCACAGGAAGCCAGACCAGACCCCAAGACATGTGATTGTGTGCCTATTGTCTTTGGATTTATGGAAGCTGAAACCACACTAGGATCCAGGCCAGTAGCTAAATCTTGTTTTTCACGCTTTCTGTCTCTTTTTCTTCTTTTCTACTCCTAATTTCCATTTTCTGAAATATGGGTAATCGATGTTGCATGAGTAAAGTTTGCTAAGTCAATGCTCTGTGAAATGCTTTATTTTGATTACATGTTTGTTTTAAATTCTGCCAAATTCCTGAACTTCTAAGGTTTGCTAGGAAAGTCTGGTTGTGAACCTTCGGGGAGCTTTTGTCAAGTTCTTCTTTATGCTCACCTCAGGAAAAAGTAGTATTACTTTAAACCCTTTTTGAATAAACTCTCCAAGCAAGTTTAGAAGGTACCCTACAAGGATCATGGAGTTCAACTCCTGTCTCTGCAGAGGATATCCCTAAGAATCACACCACGTGCCTGAGAACATTGTCCAAACACTTATTGAGCTCTGTCAGGCTGGGGCTGTGACTACTTCGTGGGGAGCCTGTTCCAGTGCCCAACTACCCTTTGGGAGAAGAACCTCTCTGTAACGTCCAGCATAAACCTCTGTTGACACAACTTTTAAGCCATTCCCTCAGCTCCTGGGTCACCACAGAGAAGAGATGAGTGCCTTCCCCACCTCCACGCCTCGTGAGGAAGCTGTAACTGCAACGAGGTCTCCCCTCAGTCTCCTCCAGGCTCTGCAAACTATGAGATCTCACTGCTCCTCATCTGGCTTCCTCTCTAGATCCTTCTCCATCTTCATATCCTTTTTCAGGATACTTTCTGATAGCTTTGCATCCTTCTTATATTGTGGTGCCCAAAGTGCAGGCAGTACTAAAACCCTGGGTTAAGTGTGCAAGATTTAAATGCTTACCCAGGGTCTGAAGTCGCAATTTCCCTCCTGCACCACGGACTAGAGTAAAGCACTCACATCATCTGGCAAGTCATTATTTCACTCTGGACATGACGCACTTGTTCTACCTGACTGCCTATAGTGTCTTGCAATAAGAAAGGCAATAGGCAGAGGACAGAGACAGCACAGGAGCAGATCCTGTTCTTACTACCAACTCTTTCCCTCCCCTGCATGACAGCCAGTAAAGCTGAAGAGCTACAAAGTGCCCAAACATCATCTTACTACAACAGGGGTAGGTCACAAAGCAAGGGGTAAGGAGGCACAGTGGTACCTCCAAATGTAGCAGATCTTTTTCACTTACACTTGAAACTAAAGGTACAGCTAAAACCCATGACTGCCTTCTTTTTCAACCTCCTCCCTCCTTCAGTGTGTGATCAGTGTGTGCTACAATGACAAGGCCACAAGGCTCTGCCAGCATGTCTGGCTGAACACAGCAATTATGCCAACACACAGTTTGTCCTCTTCTGCAATCCCAGTTTTCTCAGGTTTGATATCTATTTGCTTGTTTGTTTCCATCATGTATTTCCAAACTGACAGAAAACATTGGCAAGGAGGAGCACTCTGATGTTAGCTAGTCGAGATGAAACCATGCCAGGGTCTGAATACAGCACCCAAAATTCACCCCCACAACTGGCAAGAACTGGCATGTCTGATGCCAGTGCATGCAGACACAAGCACTGAATGGAGCATGGAAAGTGAACATCCTCTCTTCCTGCTGACATGGGACCTATTCTTGTCCACATGAGTGCAGCTGGAGCACAAGTACCCACACACCAAAGCCAGTGACACCAGAAACTACAACAAATCTGGAGGTGCCACAACTGAGGAAGCCTAAACACTTTCCTGCTAAGGGTTTCGATGCTTACCAGAGACAGTCTCTAAAGTGTGGTACAGTGACTACATAGCTTCATTTTCCAGGGATACACCGTATGTGCTGCTGAAGGTGAGAATGAAGGAAGACAGCAACAAGCAAAGACTTCAGGATCAGAAAAAACATTACCTTGAGAAGAAATGGCATTTGGGTTGCACTGGTAGTATCTGCTGGAGAAGTGGATTAAAACTCTCTCTCGTTCCTGAGTTTCTCCAATAAGTGAAAAGGCTTTAAAGAAACTCCTAAATGAGGAGCAGAAAAAAAAGTGAAATTAAGGTAATAAATCTCTTTTTGCTTCACACAGTGCACAGAGCAAAGCACACATCACAGCAAGAAGTACGTAAGCACACATTCGGTTCCAAGGAGCCTTTCTAGGAAATTGGACTATCATTCCATGTGCACTAAATTCCAACATTATAGTAAATGAAGGAAGATTTAAATTACCACTAGTCTCAGCCACAGAATATACAAAATAATAAGCAATCCCACCATTTGAAAGTGCTGTTCCTACTTTTAATTTCTTTTTCTTTCGACAAGGAATTTGAACATGCGTTTTTTAGGCACAATAAGATACCCAGGATGTTCCCTATTCTATTCTAATTGCCCACCACCCCCGCACCTTTTAACTTTACCTCATTAGTACTGCTCTCCAAAGCAGAGAAGCTCTTTTAGGTGGTGAAGTCGAGCAAGTGCACAGCACTCACAGCTAACACCAAATGTGTTGTCACTTACCGGAGTGGCCAGGACCACATCAGTCAGGGAGCAGTGTGACTAGTTGACCTGCAGAAAATATCTGAGCAAAAGGGCAGAAGAGCAGCAACATCTCCCACTGAGCTTCAACAGCAGGAGGAGTAACTTGGCCCTCCTGAAGTTCTTGCTTATGAGAGCCCAAAGTGCAGGGCTGATGCACATGTGAGCACACTCACTGGATACAGCCAGCAAGTCTGTGCAGAGAGGTGGGGAGGACACATCTTTCACTTCTATTCTCTTACTTGACCACCCCTTCTCTTAACCCCATTGCTGTTCTTCCCACTAGAAAAATGCATCTCACAGCCAAACACACTTATCAGGATGCTTCTCAGAAAATACTGAAAACACAAAATTTCTGGACCTAAAGTAAGAAGACATACAGAATGACTGTCTAATAGACAGTTTTTAAACATCCAATGAGATTGACACTAACACCAGATCTGAGAGGAACAGAATATATTGCTGGAACATTCACATCTATCTAGTATCAATGCACAAACTTTAATTTTTTTCTCTCTAATGTAAGGTCAGAGACAGGCTGTACTTGCAACAATCTCACACCCACACAGAGTGTGATCTGCCTGGTAATAACTTAATTTCACACATAATGTATTGCAAATAATCCAATTCACAAGTAGATACAAGTGACTGTTCACAGCGTTTCTCTGTCCTTCCTACTTTGTGCTCCTGTCCTGGTTCTGGTCAGGGCAGAGTTAATTTTTGATATAAGGGCTGACGTTACTTCTGATTTTCTTGAAGGGACCTCCAGGTCATATTTACAAGAAGTGAGCAACATGTACTATTACTAGAATTACAGAGGCCCCAGCCAGATGTCAGAAGAAAGGGACAATCAGATCTACTGGACTGTGTGGATCCAGAGCCCTGGCACATCTGACACACAGGAGTGTAAGACTTTAGTTCACACCAGCGCATCACGTACCCTGATGCCATCAGGATATGTGGGGACAGAATCCATCTCTTTCTGGGGTGCCAAGGGGATCCCAACAGCTGACTGCACTGGAAGGTGGAGAGAGCATGACTGGAAATGAAAAACACCCCACTGTGACTGGCCCAGAGGCCCCATGCATTCTTAGCTTAGATTGCCTCAAAAGAGGGTATTTCAAGGACCCAAAAAGGCGTTGTTAGGATTTTTGGGATAGCTGCTGTGGAGACAGAGGAAATGAGACAGCTGAATACCTTGCCTGGTCTCTCAGAGGACCCCTCTGTTTAGGGGCTGCTGAGGGTTGAAGAACAAGAGGTACCAATCACTACCACATCACTGCACCATTGACAATACTGCACCACTGGGACATCATCATGAGATGATCCATGAACTGGGGAGTCAGCAAGACTTGTTCACCCTTTAACAGTCCTATGTGGCCAGTGTGTAAGCCCAGGGACCAACAGACTACCATGGCCTGAATGAAGTCACACCACCACTGAGTGCCACTGTGCCCAGCATGCTAGAACTTCAGTACGAGCTGGAGTCCAAAGCAGCAAAGTGGTGCCCCACAGACATTGCTAAGATGCTCTTCTCCATTCCTCTAGCAGCAGGCTGCAGGCCTCAGTTTTTTAACTGGAGGGGTGTGACATACACCTGGAACTGACTCTCCCAGGGGTGGAAACAGAACCTCACTATATATCCTGGACTAATCCAGACTGAACTGGATAAAGAAGTGAGTAAAAGGGTGAGGGCCAAGAATACTTGCAATATATTGATAACATGATTTTGCAGGGCAACACAGCAGGAGTTTTTGAGAAAGGGGAGAAGACAATCCAAGTGCTCCCGAAGGCTGGTTTTGCCACTCAGCTTAGTAAGGTCAAGGGATGTGCCCAGAAATCTCAGTTTTCAGGAGTAAATGGCAAGATAGATGTCATCAGTCCTACACGAGTCGGGGCACATTTTAGAGAAGCTCATAACTATTAATATTAACAGGAGATCTACAGGGACCAGAGACCTCCTAAATATGCGGCACAAAGCAATTATGTGCTGGATTTCACAATTTGAAAGAAGGGTATATTTAGCATCACGCTTCAGGGGTACTAAAACCTGGAACAAGCAGCAGACCTCCCACTGCCCAGCAGCTCCCACCCCATGCTGAGTGGGTGCTCCAGTTTGGCTCCATTCCCCCTGCCTCAGGACCAGGAGGTTCATGCTTGTGCAGGCATGTTCCATTTCCACCGCCTTCAGCAGGCAGGACTTTGTAGGTGCCTTGGATATGCTATGGTCTCATGCCATCACACCCCCAGAAATGCATCTGCAAAGAGGCCGAGAAGGGCATGCACACCTCATAGATTTCCATTAGAAAAAAAATTCCCACTTAAGGAAGCTCAGTCAAATGTGTTAAACTCATTTAATCCCCTTAAACATCACAACACCAGCAACAGCGCTAGCAGGCCACTGCTACACAAACCTGGGGTTTTGACTTCTGAGAAAAAAAACACTGAAAATAAACATTGTTGAGGTCTGATTCCAGTGTAAAAAGGAAAGAAAATGGAAGGGCTGAGTCTTCAAACACCCACGCTTACAGTTACCAAACTCACTACAGCTTTTTCCACGTAGAAGTTTTTGCTGTTTTGCACATTTCTGGATTCCTCAGGGAGACACAGAGAGAGGAGCTGCTGAGCCACACCAAACCCTGGTCTTAGTGCACTGCAGCAAAGCAGGGTAAGCTCCAAAAGGCATCAGCCAGAAAGTCTCTGCAGATCAGCTGTGAGCAACACTGTAGTTCCTCAGTGGCACCTAGCAGACTACAAGTCCCGTGTTTTGAGAGTGACTGGAACTTTTCTCCAGCTTCTCTGTATCAAGGACTATTCCTAAGCAGGTCCACCCAAATACTTCCTTCTCCACGTGGCCACCACTCCAGTAGCACTAGAGTACGGTAGCACACCAAGCCAAACAGAAGAGGAAAGCTCTGTCCCCAAAATACATCACAGTCCTCCCTTCATCTTCTTACACCCAAAAAGAACAACCATGTAAATCAAGACAACACTGCAAACAGAACTGTTATTATAATCCCAACATAAACTCCATAAACGGAACTGTACCTGAGTGAAGAGTCCAGCGTCATGCCTGTGAAGTCAAAAAATTTAAGATATTCTTCGGCCACAAGCTTGCTGAATTCATTGCTGAAGAAAAGCAAAGAAATAAGTAAAGGTTATCATTCAAAAGTGAACCCCTCCAGAACCATCAATAAGAATGTGGCCAAAGGCCTCATATCAGCACATACTTTTTACCCAAATGTTTTGCCACATCAGAGCGTTTGAATCTGTCCAGATGGTAGAGGCGCTTAGCCAGGCGCCTCGCTGCTTCCAAATTGCTGCTGCTGCCATTGCTGAGATCGTGGCCAGGGGCTCCAGTGGCATCCTTCTCCTGAAGTTCATTGCTCCCCATGGCTGCACTGGAGTCTAACACAACATTCTGTAGTTCAATATTGCTGTGAGATGAAAAGAATAAGGAAAGAAGAAAAATAAGGTAATGTTAGTTTCCTCTTAGAATAGAAGGCAATTAACTGTACAGAGGCAAGATGACGCCAAGTAACAAAATCCACTTAATTGAAGGAGCAGTGTGGAACAGGGACATTCACTTAGCAGTCAGCAGAAGTTAACGGTGTTTAATAGACAGCCAAATACGGACCTTCCTTCTGACTGTGCTAAATATCCTCAACCTGGGCTCACTTCAGAGAGCTATTTGCTATTATCAGCCTACACTGCACCTGAGTGCTTTTTGCATTAGTATTTTTTAACCCAGTTGCTTGCTTGGCGTGAAGAGGCCTCTTTAGAAGTAGGAAATTAACCATTTTTCAGGAGAAATGCAGTGATTAAGCTAGTACGATCAGTTACTCCAAGCTGAGTCAGAACAAGTCCCTTCCTCATTCTCCCCCAGTTGTCCTGGAAACACCACAATTCCTTAAATCTAAAATAATACCACCAGAACTCTCAGTGGCTTCTGTGTCACCCATGAGCAGCGGACATGCGATGGAAAGGCATTGCCAGAAAAAGCAGGACTCAGAGCAAGGAACCCAGTCTGGATTACAAGAAACACAAACGACCCATGCCTGCCTGGAGAATTCCTTGCTTCCCTCCTGCTCCCTCATGGCGTCAATTATTTCCCTCACCAGCTACTCAAAGTCAAGATGTTCTGCATGGCAGTCCCAGGCCACTCCACATAAATCATGCACTTGTAGATTCCTCCCACCTCTAGTACAACAGGAAAGCTCTGGCTGAGCTGTGTGCCTGCTTTGCTTCTCCCATGAAAGAGACAAGAGCCCACCACACCAAAAAGCTGCTTACACACATACACACCCCTGCACAAAGGCAGGCTTTCAACTTTAGAAGAGCTTTTCTCTGACACTGGCATGAAGATTTTTGCAAAATCTCAGCTCTGCAAATGTGTGTGTGTGCACTTGACAGCAATTCTATAATTATTTCTATATTTTTATACTACATAGGAATTCTTTCTACTAAAATCCCATTTGCACAGGGCTAATGAATGATCAGCAAGGGTCATGCACAGGGCAGATATGAGTGGAATGAGTTAAAGATGACTTTGAACACACAGCACTTTAAACAACATACCACAGCTTCACGCACCACTGTAATTTTCAGACTTGACAAGGCATGGTTAAAACAACTGATTGTTGTGCTCCAGTAACAGTTGTCTAGCCGTTTACTCAAATGCCTGCTAGCCACTTACTGACTCCTCAAATATGAGATTTTCATATAAGGTGAGCTTAAAATAAAAACACTTGGTATTCTGCATGCCACAGATCATCACTTGGTTCCTGCCTCTCTTCTCATCCATGGTTTGAGAACACGTACAGAAAGGAGATTTGCCCATTGTACAAAATGGGATATTTACCCATTCTACCTCTGTTTCCGTCCTTTCAGCACTGCCACAGCATCAGAAATCACCCACATCTACCCTGTAGGTACAACTTCTTTATCAAGTATTTGGGGAAAACAGAAATCTAACTTGTTCCTGCAGGAAACAGGGATTTGCACTGGTTTGCTTTTATTTCAGTGTAAATAAAATGGTGCTATAACAAAAGGCAGTCAGTCTCAATGCCTAGTAGGAAATTAATACTGCAAATACAATTTCAACAATACTAATATTACTAGCCATCAGTTACCCTGGAAAAGAAAAAAAAGCCCCTTCTGACATCACTGTTGTGGAAAATGCCTCCTCAGCCCTATCCAAAACCACTAGCCAATGTCTGAAATTCTGTAAATTTGGCCTGTATCAAACTTCTGAAGAAAGCAAATGACAGAGCACCTTGATACAAACCCTGAGCAACACCCTGTCCATTTAAATCCGGCACGACTCATTTCAAATTCCCATCTCTAACAACTGACAAGAACAAGGGATACATACCCAGGTGAGCCAACACGATCTACAGAGTCTTTCATGTACAAATGCTGCTTCAAAAGCCATGCCAACTCACAGAGCCTCACCTCACTATAAATCACAGTCCTCTTTCACCACTACTCTTTAATAAAGGTAGTATTTATAGCCCTGAAAGATGACCAAAGCTGACAAGAAACATCTGTACCCTGCTAGGAACCAGTGCACTACAAAAGTCAATGTTACCACAAATCACCACAAGTTCAGAAAGAAAGGAAGTGCCAGCATCTGCCACTTAGTGAAATTAACAGTACAGCAGCTCCCAGCTTCTGCTTTGCCTCTCAGAGCCACGGCTGCGATCGGAAAGAGGAACACCCAGAGAGAGGGAGGGTGTGCTCTTTCTCCTGCTTGCCAAAACTAGTCAACAGGGCTGCAGAAGAAACCCTATCTTCCAGCTTCTCCAATTTAAAGCTTCATCCTGACTGAGGGTGCCCATACATACATCAAAGAGTAAGGGATGCTTCCTTCTCCTATTTCAGTAGTTAATTCTGACAGTTGATTAGCTTATTACTTAGTAAAAAGGGGGGCTAAGTAAGAACTTTTTGTACCTAGTACAAAAAGTAAGTACTAAGTGCGTACTTTTTGCACTTCATACAAAAGTACAAAGTACAAAAAGGCTGTCAAATCAGTACAAGTTATCTGTAACATAAGCATCTTGTTCAGGGGAAATGGCAAACTCTTAGCACTAAAGTGAGATTTCAGTTCTCAACTAGCTTTAGGTGGCTTGAAGACTCAGTGCTCATATCACTGAGGGCTTAGGAAATGTAGATGCCCTGTGCATGGCTACCATGCAAGCTGCCTTCAGGGAAGGATATTTTAGCTGGCTCCAGGTGGTGTTACTCAGGGAAAAAGCTGACACCTCTTCTTACTTTCAACACTTTCCAGGTGCATAATTTTCATGCCTCAGTTTACTAATCTGCTGAACTCAGTAATACTTGCCTCCCTCTGTGAAGTGCTTATAATGAATTCCAATCAAGAGCTAAGAGCAACCAAGGCTGAAAATAGGTCTCTCTTCTGCAGTCTATAGCTACACATAAAGAATCCACAGCAGCATTACCATCAAAACAGTACCAAGAAAGAGCTTTGTGATACAGAGCAAAGCTGGACATGGATTTCTCATGCAGCTTTACTCTTTATAACATAAAAATGAGAAACCTCCACTGAAAAACACAGGCTGAAAAATGTAATAGATCATATTCCCCCTAATCCTAGATTCAAGGCCAAAAGTGCTTGTAATGATATTACTAGTAATTGCATGTCCAGCAATGGCTGCTGATTTTTATCCAGAGATACTTACATTAATCTGCTACCAGAAAACACAGAAAACAGAAGCTACAAAAAAACTCCAGACCTCTCTAGTCTCACAATACATGAGCTGTGGCTAGAAACCAGGTCTACAGACCTTGTTAATTCTGTCCCCAGCAATGCACTTCTGATGCATCGTTTCTCCTGTCAAAGCATCCCCAGATGCACATGGAATGCACAGAGGCTGTGACCACCATATCCAGCAGAAATTTCAGGAATTCTATAAGCAGCTGCTGTGGTAAATGCAATACTTTCTAACAGCTGCAGACATCTCTCCAAGCCCACAGATAAAACATGTAAGCTGAAGACAGTAAGCTCTGCCAGGCTTTCTGGCTTTCCTGTATAACACCATAACTGCTAGGGATTTTATACTGTTTTCTTCACTAATTCCATTATAGACCAGTTCTACAGCGATTTAGCTCCCAATGCCAAGCTATTTCAATCTTGTCATGATCAGCACTTAGCACACTTGATCTGTTTGAGAATATTCTAGATTCACTTATTGCCCCTGTCTCCCATTCCAGCTACCACCAAAACTGAAACTCTACACAGCATGTTTGATTGAAGAATGGCTGCAATTTCTAGAAAAAACAAAGCAAGACCAGCAATATAATGGTAATAATACAGACACCTCATATCTCAGTGGTCCAACCTCCTAGCCAACTAGACTGCAAGAGGAAACCTCAGCCTGAATGTGAGTTTATGATGCCTTAAACCTTGGTATGCTCTTCATTTTGTAGCAAATCCATGGAGATAAAACTCTCTGATTAGTTCAAAGGAAGAAATACATACTAACATTTTCCTTTATGGAGTAAAAGCACAACGCGATTGGCCCAGCTGCTAACAAAGAAGTGATGTTCAGAGTTGACACTGAGTGGCAGGGTGCGACAACTCAGCCTAACTGCTGTCCTCACCACAGCCACTTCAGTCATCCCAGCTTGAAACTGCCTTTCACTTCTACCAGACTCATGCACAGCATATGCTCTCTGGCACATGGACTCCTCTGGATGTCTATGTTCCTTCCCCAAGGAGAACTAATTCATCTGGCATACACGTCTGGAGAGCGTGCACTGGTTGCACCAGTTGCAGGGGAGTTTGGATTAAGACAGGGCTGGAGCCTTCACAGACTTTTTGGAAAGAGAGAAGGAGGGAACAGGAGGAAAACCAACCTTTTCTCTCAAATAAATGTGCGTGCCTTTAACATCAGCTTTACTCCAAGGAAGGCTGTGTCAGGCATTTGCCAGCAAAACTCATCAGAGCAAAACGCAGCAATAATTAAAAGTAAGGAAGGGTGGAGAGACATTCTGGCATGCTGAAGCTGGGGCCAAAACCAATGTTCTTTTCAGCAGGGGTAAGGTGTCCACTGGAGAGCCACATTGAAGCGGATAATCACCCACTGCAGAACAGTGCTGGCCCTGTTGCTTTCACTTTGAGCCTTCTCCTCCTGGTTCTGAAACAGGACAGCAGTCCCTCCATAATCATCAACTCTGTCCACGAAAAGCGTGCTCTAATACTAGTTCAACAGCCCCTCAGAAGCACGGCAGGGACAAAGCAGAAAAAGTCAGGTGCCTGCCCCCATTCCTCCACTCCACCCTCTATGTCCCGCCCTGCGGAAACAAATCCCTGCTCTGCAACCCTTTAGAGAAATGTGGCTGTTCAGATATCCTTTCACATTTCAGAGCAGACCAGACATAAGCAGTGGCACAGTCTGAATTTTGTTTAAAAGGACCTGAAAAGTTGTGCTTGAACAGCTCTGAAAGGAGCAGCCCCACTGAAGAAAGTGAAGAAATCCCGGCAGCAGTGGGATGTGATGACTCAGTTCCTGTACAAATGACCCGACCACACAAACAGGCTGGGAACAGCAGCAAAGCTGCAGCTCCAAACCAGCTTCTACAGGGCCAAGAGGCAGTGAGCACAAAGGCACTTCAAGCAATGATTTACCTTGCCAGTTACCTTCAGCTCCAGGGCTCTTCCAAGATACAACTGCAGGAAGGGGAGAAAAATAATAAAAAAATAAAAATAATGCCCTTTCCTAGCAGATGACTCGGTGTGCTATTTTACTCCAAATGGCTTAATCAGCTTTGAAGTCCTATGTATGGACTCTCTTCAAAGACATGCTTTGAAGTAGATCCCTCTTTGAGGACTGACACAGCTGCACTTTGCTGCAACTGAATTCAGTGGGTGTTTCACAAGCACAGCATAGCCAGGACATACAAAGCAAGGATGGTGTCTACAAGACAGAGTAACCACCAAGCATCTATTAAAAAGTACTTCAACTTTGTCACATCACATGGAAAGGAGCAAAGTTAAAAGTAACAATCCCTGTAATCCCCTACTGGTTATCAATAAAACACATATGCAAAGTCAGTTTCAGATCAAAAAATATGAAACGCATACTTGCTGTTCAAAAATAACCTCTTATTTCCTGTTATCATTTGTCTTTTTCTTTCATTAAAATAATTTCTATTGATTGTTAAAAAGGGAGCTAGCAGCTAAAGCATTCAGAAAACACCATTTCTGTAGGCTTGTATGCAGGAAATGAAATTGTCATTACAGGACCACAGCATTAGAACAAGAAGTCCCACCACATGCAGGGACAGGATTGCAGCCCTTCCTAGAGACTGCGTGTACTTTATTACACAGACATGCTGGCCCGCTGCCACCTGAAGTACAAATGTCTTGCTAAAAATACTTCAGGTTTGATTCCATTTTGACCTGAGGCTTCATACATGGCTATGGCAAGGGTTAGTGCTTCCGAAGGGACACTAATCACATTAATGTCACTATGCCCAGAAAGTGAAAACGTGGTTCTCACCACAGGGGTTATCCAAAGGCAATGAATATTTCCCTGCAATGAATATTTCTGACATGCACAGACACACAGACTGGTCTCTTGAAAGCATTAGGATTGTCCCATACTCAGGATCTGATTCATCTGCGCCAATAAAAATAAAAAAACAGACCCAACACATGCACTGCACATCTATGACTTTGCTCAGAAAACACTAAGCCCCTACATGTTTCAGGAAACCTCAGGCTCTCCCTTCAGAGTCCCCCTGCTCCACATGTCAAGAGCCACCGTCCCTGTGTTCAGCACCCACATGACCCTCCTTCTCTATAATGATCCTGCAGGGTCCTCCAGGACAGGACCAAAACTGGGAGGACAGCTGAGTACTTCCCTCCCATGCTTGGGCTTGGTTTAACTGTTGGGAGACTGGCTCAGGAAGAGCCTATTAACCAGGCAGCTGGTCCAGCTGGTCCTTCCTGGTAGGGAGCAAAACAGATGCATAAAAATACATGTGTTTACACCTTTTGGTTCAGGCTTCCCTGCAAATGTGCAGATGAAGCACTTGAGCACTGGCACTAGTATCACACAGGAGATTTACAGTGAAACCATGCAGCAAAATGAACCACTTGTCCTCAAAAAGAATAATGAATAAAGAAAAAACAATAAAGAACAAACAACTACTAACCAACCCACAGCTCACCCAGCTGTGCTAGCAAGGAGTTTGCGTGCTCTGTGCCCTGTTCTTCTCCACCGCTGCTCCAGCATCACATTCGAAGACATGCATGCCTCTCTATGCCATCCTGCCAGCTGCCAGGCTCTGTCTCTCTCTATCCCAGCACACACACAGAGGAAGAAGAGACTTAACCAGCAGTAACATGGAGAGGGGCTTGTCTAGCAGCCAGTCATGGCTAATGGATGAGACAGCAGGCTGCACTTTGGGAGCAGCTCAGAGCTGGCAGAGACGCCTCGGTTTTGGTGAATCAAGCCTTCCTGACCTAAATGGCTTTGACTTTAATGGAGATGTGCCAACAGATGCCAGCTTAAAAGCTGAGCTGCTGACAGCTCTATACTGAGACGCTTTGTGTAGCAAACTGATCAGCTGCTCCACTTTTTATTTTTCTTTTTTGTCTCTGTGAGCTCCTGGATTTCTGTCATGTTTGTTTTATTTTCAGAGGAGGCCGAGAACTGAAGAGGCGAAAAGTCAGCAGCCCTTTTTTTCCCTAGAACAACAGTTTATTTAGGAACTAGAGGCAGCTTTACAAACTTTCACTAAACTGGTATTCCAAGCACTTCATTAGCCAGAGCAAAGGCAAACTCTGTACAGCATATCTCCAGAGCCTTGATAAAGTGATGACACCTTCCTGGAGGGAACACCAAGGTGAATAGTGTAGCAGAACATTTTAGAAGTTACTAGGCTGTGTAATAACAAGGCAAATCCTCAGCTGTCAAAATGCCAGTGGTGTCAGAAATGTACCCCTGTGAATTGTGCCACTTCCTCTTTACCTGGATTCAACATACACCCATGGCAGCATATTGTGGCTAGAAGTGGCTCAACAACTGACAGATGCATTAGCCCATATGCCAGCAAACGGGCTCCTGCGCTTGTTTGCTTGCTCATAGATGCATCTAATGCATTTGCTTTTCTAGGACAATAACCAATGCCCTCTGAATACACTTCCTTACCCTGGTGACAGCAAATATGAAGTACCATGTTCTGGCTGACCTATGTCTCCTAAGTCCCAGTCTGCCATGAGCTGAGGCACGCCTGAAGATGAAAAAACATCCACTCAGAAAAACAGGGATCTCAGCAGACTTGACACTAAATGAACAAATTCAATTGGGTCTCTTAAGTGAATCTTCAAAGTGCAAAAAAATTCTACCAGACGTCTGTCAGACAGACTAATAAAATTAATGTATAAAAGTTATATGTTAGATTCCTAAGTATTGAATCTTGTAACTACATTGAAAAATCAAACATAAGCTTCTTTGGACAAAAATATCAGTGTGCAAACTGAAAACCAGAGTTACAACTGGCATCTGGGTACTGATAAACTGGGAAGAGACTGAGAGAATCATCCTGGATAGAAGAATCAAACTGCATTTGTCAACCAAGCTTATTGTCTTAAAGAAGGAATAAGCAGAGTGCCAAGTAAGAAACTGCTGGAAATGACCTACACACAGAAGAAAAATATCCACCACGGGAACTACTACAAGAGGCCCCAATAATTAAAAGTAACCTGGTAGCCATGGGAATTTCAGGCCACGTTCTTGTGAATTTATTCTGAGACCCACCAGATTGCTTTAGGGAGTTTGTTTTCTTCCCCTTCTGAATACATATGCAACTAAATTTGTGTTTCCATCTCTAGGAGGAAATAAAAATAACAGAACTTGCAGGATTTGCTGAGCAGCAGCAGTTCTTTGAAGATGATGGCAGGTGGCAAATATTTAGCATTTTTGAGGATTAAGAGTTGCAATACAGAATTTTTTTTTATTTTCTCTCTGGATTTACAAAAATCTTGGGCAATGTCCTGCCAACAAAAATGATACTTCCCAAGACAACAGGAAAAGGGACTTAGGGCAGGAAAATAAATGCTGTAAGTTTTTTGTTGGTTTTTCCTGTGAGTTTTTAAAAATTTCTTATTCTGACTCTAGCCTACAAGGGGAGAGGGAATGGAAAGCCCACTGTAAAGTATGCAGTAAAAGAAAAGACCAAAAGAAGTCCAGTCTTTAAAGTCTGGAAGAAGAGAGATTATCATAGGGATAATTTCACACTTCACATTTAGTCATGTAGATGCTTTTTCTGTGGTATAGGTAGAAAAGATAACTCCTTTTCCCCTCAAGTACATCTTACTGCTTTGTAAACACATCTCCTTCATCCCACTTTGACTTGGATCACCAATTTGAATCAATTTGGAAACTATTACATCTAGTCCAGGCAATGCAAACTCAAACTTAAGCTCAGGGTCTGGGTAGCAGCTTGCAAACAGCTTTCCTTGCTACATCTGAAAGTAAGACTAAAGTCCCAGATAGGAAGGCTGAGCCTTGCTCTCCTTAACATAGCCCTCCGGCATGGGAAGGGAGGAGTACAGCACCTGGGGCGTGGGTGTGACAGTGCGGACTGCATGCCTCTGCAAGGATAACAAAGAGACAAGGTAACCAAACACGGCCCAAATGCAACGCCCTTACTGTCATTACAAAGCTTCATCACACTGGCAACCTGCGGCTCAGCCTGTTTCATGAGGATCCCATGGTGCCCTGACATACAGCAAGGCTGTCGCTCAGCTCTGAAACCTCACACACCACCCCTCCTCCCCCTGTTCACTCGCCCCCTCCTGTGGAAACTTGAGGCTACTTCAGCTGTAGATTTATTTTTTTTTTTCCCAGAGGGATAATCGCCACAGAATGACAGAATATTCTGAGTTGGAAGGCATACAAAAGGATCATCGACTCCAACTGTTAAGTGAACGGCCCACACAGGGATCAAACCCTCAACTTTGGCATGATTAACACCATGCTCTAACCAACTGAGGTTATCTCAGAGAAATGAAAGAGAATAAACTCACCCCCAAGACACGAAGAGTCCCAAAGGCAGGCAAGCTGCACGCCCTTGTCCCCCAGCCATCCCTCCTCCACCGGCCAGGCACAAAGGGCACCTAAGCTATGCCAAGAAAGGACTACTTGTAAAAGTAAGCCTGCCTGTTCTCTGGAAGACCCAGGGGCAGCTGACATCCCCCTACCCTAAGGAAGCACATCAGGTGGCTGTCAAAGCAGGCAGGTCCATCATACAGCTCTCGCCAGGACTTACTGCGTTTAACCATGGCCAGCAGCTGACAGGGAGGACAGCAGGGATCAATCTTCAGACACCCAGGAGCTCATATGGACTTGCAGCCTGTAAGCCTCTAATAGCTTTTTTTTTCCTCTTTTTCAGTTCTGAAGGCATGTGACCGGCCCTCACATACCAGAGCTGACCCCTCCCAAAGCCAGCAATTTCCTAAGAGCGGAGAAGGATGTTACCCTCCCGCTTATTACGAGCCCAGGTTTTCTCGTCCTTATGCATCAAAACCTCACTCCCTGTGTGAGGCACGCTCTGGATCCCTCCGGACAGGTGTAAAAGGGGCTATGGTGCTCAGCTACCTGCTATCAGGAGGGCATGGCCACGAGGAACCCCGGCTCCTCCTTTCCCAATTGGCACACGGCTTTCAATTTCCAGGGGTAAAACCACCAGCTCTTTGCTCTCAAGTCGGCCGTCCCCTTCTGCTCTGGGCCAGGAAGAACTGCTCGTGTTTCACACCGCTCACCCATTAACTAGTGCTGGTACTTGGAAGCATGCTCCCTCCCCCAGTCACTTTTTTTATCACCAAAATACTACGGCACGAGGCACTGCTGAGATTTTGATTTCGGTTTTTGCTCCTCGGGTTGGCAGAACCGTTTCCGGAAAGGGGGAGCCGGGGGAGGCGGGGGGTGTCTCATGCTCCTTGCAGTCCCGCACTGGCCTGCTCTGCTCCCAAATCCCCCCCACCCGAAATCCACCGGCTTCCCTTTGCAGTTGCCAGTATCCACATGCCGAGCCCCCACAGCAGCCCCCTCCCCCCTGGGAGGGGCTTCTCCCGCCGCTCTCCTCCAGGCGGGGGGCGGCGGGAGCGGAAGCCCCGGCCGGTCAAGGCACAGAGAGCGGGGCCGGGTACGGCAGGGCGGAGGGGTTGTCTCCCCCCAGCCCTCCTCCTCCGGGAGGGCTGGACCACTGCCGAGGGTGCCCCCGCTGCTCTGGAGCGCCAGGCAGGCACTACGCGTGAGGAATTGCAGCCCCAAGCACCACCGCAGGCTCACGGCACCGTAAGAAACGACAGCTTCAGCAGACGCACAGAGGTGCCACGCATGCATCGCACAGGCAGACTTGGGTACACCTAGGTCTCGGATTGCTCAGGCAACACAAGCGCGCGTTCGAACTCCCTGAGCCGCCAGGGCTCAGGAGGCTGTTTCTGTTTCACCTGAACCATCAGCACGACACACCGCCTTGACCCCTCTACGATAAACCTCCCTTCACCCCCAGCACGCACACACACTGCTTCTCACCCACGCGCTCCTGACACCGTGATTCCCTACTGGCTCCAAAGAAGTATAGTACTCACGACCTGTCAGTCGCCTGCCAGTCACCACACAACATACACGCCTGGTGCAATACATCATGATACTGGAATACTGGAGGAGGAAGGGTGGTGTTGGCTATAAGATTATCGCTGGGAGGATTATTCTGTTGGGCATACTTGTGGCTAGCCATCCTGCTGTGGTGACATCCTCTACTGGCACACCTACCTTAGGTGACCCCTTGAGGCTTGTCCCTAACAAACCAGGAACACTCTTTGTTTTTCTTATTTTTTTAATTAAGTGAGAAAAAAACTATTTAAACATCTACTGCTGGTTTATCAGTATGGCTGCAAATCTAAACTAAAATTAATTGCAAGTGAAATCCACATTAGGCAGGCACTTGATGTGACTCATTTAAGCACACCTTATCTTTGTGATAATTTTTGTCTTGATGAGCCAATGTGGGCCTTACTTGACAGTATTTTTTAGATACTAGATGCTCCAGCTAAGGGGTAACAGGATCAGGATCTGAATGTGCTGCTTGTTCTCTCTTGTCCAGTTTTATGTCAGTCTTTGGTTTTGCTGTAAGTAAGGAGCTTCAAGTCTCAGGACTGACTTCAGTTTCTGGCTTCATACAGGTTATTGCAGATTAGCAGTCACTTATTGCCTACTGGCAGGCACCATGCATGCACAAAATTTAAAAACTTTTATTGTATGATTGAGGGGGAAATATTTTGAACTTGAAGGTACTTCTGCCTGTTGTTTTAAGACCAAACTGTACCTTAATCCACAAAGTTAGCAAAACTATTTCTGGTCAAAGGACTTCTTTCATTTTAGCACAGAAGAAATAAAATAGATAAAAGATCTCCCACCCTTACTCCCAGGAAACTAGACTAGCCCCATCTAAGAGAATAGTCCTAGAACTCTAACGTAACGTCCTGTCCCTGGAAGATGAAGACCAGAGGCACCTTTGTCACTCACAGTGTGCTTCACCATTGTGCAGGTGAGTTGCACCCTCACCACTCTGCTTTTAACTCAACCTCCCACTTTGTCTGTGGCTGCCTTTCACTGTCCCACACTCCCTTAGACAGCACACGATTACAAAAGTTCACAAATGGAGTGATTTTCCACAATTGTACAGTATTTTCCAACCACTCAGCCTAGTTTTTGCTTCTCACATCACTCTTCCTTTTAACAGGATTTCTCACCTCCCCTTTTACCTAAACAGAAATTATTAATATTTTTGCAGTGCTTGCTCCTCTTTCAGTAAGTACGTGCATCAATGAAAGAAAGAGCTAACCTGTGAATGTGGTGGGAGCAAAATCTCATCCCAGCAGAAGTAATGTTCTAAACTCCCACTGGCCTCATGAGAGGAAACACTGTCCCCAGAGATGCATCTTTAACATCCAGATCACAAGCTGCATTTGGACAACTGGTTTGTGTACACAAAGTGTTACCGCTTCTAAAATTGCTGCCAATAAATTCAGATAGGAACTGGAGCTGAACAAGGTTCATTTGTAACCAGTAACTACCTCCTCCAGAGACAGGTCCCAGAGATGTGATAATACCAGACAGACTTTTATCAATACATCAGCATTGCCTAATAAACCTTCATAATGTAAATTTGTACTCTTCTTATGAATGGCCGGTTTGGATGGCTCATTCCTCTCCTGCAGTCACCCTGGGAATTAATCTCTGTAGAAAATTTGAAGTGTTAAAAGGGTCAAAACTACACTCTGTGACAGTACACTGAAGTAAACAGAGATTGGGGGAAATCAGCAGGCACACAGAAAGCTCACCCACTACTTTTACCTTTCCAGATGAGGGACTTCTGTGACATCTCCTTTGAAGAGTGTTTCGCTTGGATCCCTTAATCCATTGGCAATGCCTTCACCACATCCCTTCACCTCCCTGTCAGGGACATCTGTCTGCCCTAGGGTTGATGTCCTATCCAAAAACTGTCCACCCTCCTTCATGCGCTGCTGGATCATGGGAGTGAGTGGCATCTCAAAGCTGAAGAAGCTATCGGGCTCCGAGTACAATGTCTCCAGCGATTCCGCACTGTAGTACAAAGATGCATTGTCTAGGATGTTTTCAAACTGTGAGCTGTACACATCGGTGGAGACGTCAGAGTGCCTCTGCCCAAGGAAATCTTCGTATCCTCCTGTGGCTGCTTCCCCCTCCTCCACCATCCTGAAAATTAACCAGAAACAGCTCATTTCAGCTTGGGGGCAAGGTTTAGACTTTGGGCAACCGTTCTCACCTTCCACCTTTCTGAGCAGGAAGGTCAACACAGCTTCATGCACTGCAGGTAAAATGGTAGTTTCTTCTTGCACTACCTCTATTTATGACTGGCATCATCTCCCTCTCCAGGGACACAGAAAGAAGCATTTTTCTGGGTAAAAGAAGAGGGCTGGGAGACAGCCTAATATTGTCTAACAGATAACATCAGCCACTTACATGCAAAGAAGGAAAGCAAAATGTGTAAGATCTGTCCAAGCACCAGTGCCATTCCAGGGGCTGCACATGTTGGAGACGGGTATCCAGATGGAGCCTCTGCCACTGAAGGCTAATTTGTTATCTCTGCAGTCCTAGGACTGGGGTCTTCAGCAAAACGCTGAAGGAAATCACTCCAAAATACAAAGGGAAGCACATGCAATTAAAAATACAGAGGCTGAGGAGATTTGAAGGGAGAAAACTCAGCCTGGTTGCTAATGCAAGAAAAGGTATACCATCCCCTGAAGAGTTTTCGTCTCTGCTGCACCAAATGCTGTGGGGCTCCTCAACATGCCAGAGGTTAGGGTAGCCAGCCCAAGTAATCCCATGCACTAGCCAAAGCAAAACGCCACAGATCCAGAGGTGCAGAGGCAGGAGAGTGTCCCTTGTAGGGATCTTGTTGTGTCAGTCGCAAACACCTTTCCAGGTCAAAGTGGGCATGGTTTGCTCAGATCACACCAGTGGAACCCTTTGTTTTGTCAGAGATGTGCATCAGGAAAGACAAGCAAGGACATCAGAATGCAAAGCAAATCAGGATCCAAATGCATATTGCCATTCTTGCAATATCTACTGCTAAAATCATATAAATAGATAGATACATAGATGGATAGATAGATAAGATATAGATAGATAGATAGATAGATAGATAGATACATACATACATACATACATACATACATACATACATACATACATAGATGAATAATATAGTAAGCACATATTGTAGCATTTATTCTCCTATGATCTACATGGCCCTGGATAAAATGTCCTTCCTCTTATGATCTACCAGGCCCTGGATAAAATATCTTTATTATCCCACCTTTCACAGGTTCTCACACTGTTCTTGCACAAACTCTGAATGAAACCAGAAAATCTGTATGGCCAGGCCTGCATGCCAACTGTACTTAATTACATGACATGTCCAGATCCCAACTACACCTGCTACAGATGCTTCATTACACAGACATCACTGTGCAAACAGCAAGATTTCTGATCTTTATGTTTCAAAACCTGAGGTGGACAACAAACTTCAGTAAGATAGTGTGGAGTGGCTTCAGTACCAAGTTGGTACTAGCCAACCATCAGCTATGAACCACTACTGCAAACACCACACCACAGGCAGCAAGCTCCTGAACAGGTAGGCACAAGCCACATGCCTAGACAAGAGAACCCCTGTCTGACCCCTGCTCCCCTCTTAGGACCAGCTCACCTGCCCTGGCCTTTTGCAAGCAGAGCCATCTCCTCCTCATCACAGTTCTTCCTGTCCTTCACAGAAACTTCATCCTTCCCACTTTCATCGAGCAGTGCTGGAGGAGTGGCTCCAGAGGCAGCGGGTCCCTGCCTTGGGTCTTCGCAGACCTCACTCCACGCACTGTCTGGCAAGGAAAGCATGCCTGGGGAGACCATTGGTGACACAGGGTGGCTGGATGTTTTGGGGAATGCCTTCCTCTCCACAGACACGGAGTCCAGCAGTGAGTGCTTCTTTCTTCTCTGCTCCTCAGCTTTTTGCAGCCATAAGATCTCCACACCTTGAAATTCTACATGTTTACTCACTGCTGCCTCTTTAGCAAGCCTTCTCTCGGGACCTGTTTGCATTTTGCCTTGACTGTACTCTGAAAACTCCTCAAAATGTGTGCCCCTCTCCACACTGCTGACTGCTTCCAGGTTTGTCACAGATGGTTTGTGACAGCTTGGTTCCTGAGCTGCATGGACCTCCTCTGCTTTATTACTTATGGCTTGTGAGGATTCGGACTGCTTTTCTCCAGCCCATATTGAAGCCAGATCTTTCTCTATGATCAAATGCTTTTTTTCCTCAGCTGTTCGTTCAGATGGAAGAAGCATGTCTAAGAGTTTTTCTTGGCCTGCTGGAACTGGTTCTCTGGCTGCCTGCACATTTTGGCTGCCAGTAACACTCTTTTTTTCCATTTGTGTCTCTGAATCAAGAGAAGTATTTGCTCTTTCTTGCACCTTTATTGCTTCTAGCCGTCGAGAGATTTTCATAATCTCTGGCAGATTACCTGCAGGTTGCAAACCTTCTTCTGAGCTGTGAAGCTGCACTGCCCCTGCATCAGGCCTCACGTTATCTGCAGGAGCTGCACACTGAGGAACAGGTCTGACGTGGTGGTAACTGTCCCGTCTTTCTGGACTGCGTGTTACAGGCTTGGCCTGGCACGTCGATGGAGCTGTTGGCGCTTGTGTGCTTGACTCTACAGTGCCGTACTCTGGAAATTCATTGATGATGGTATGAGGAGGCAAACTGCTGCTTCCACGGCTACTACCTGCAAAGAAAAAAGAAAGAGACCCTGGATTTATCAACCACATGCACAAAGCAAAAAGCCTGGTCTCCCTCGCCAGCCCACTCCTAACAGAGTAAACGCTCTCCCCTGCAGGGAAAATACTTTTCAGTTTAACTCACTTCTGCACACCCTCACACTGCAGTAATCCAGAGCTGGTCCTTTTATATAGGAGTTTTTGAGCAGCCCTACTTTGGGAGTGAGCACTACAGAGGAAAGAATGCCAGAAATGTCTGTTACACTTCAGAAAAGGTCCCAGTGGCACATGCACAGTCTGAGGCCACAGGCCAGGCACACAGGCCTAAGAAAGCAGAGGTTCAGATGTCTGACAGCCATCCACACCATGCACCACCACACGTGATGATTTTACTTAAAAAAAGACACTACACATGATGGTTTTACTTTAAAAAGACACCATACATGATGGTTTTAAGTTTTTAAGCAATTTGCACTTGTAAAGGTGAAACATTGGGAAGATAATCAGCTACATCCCTTATGTTCTACAGCCTTGACAAAACTAATTAGCTAAATTACAAAGCAATTAATGAGCAATTCAACTTTCTGCCAGCACTACCCTCTTCCTTTAACAACTCAGGTAGCTGAAGGTCATGTTGCAGTGATGGATGCATACCAAGCAATTCACATTTTCTATTGCAGTAAGTACACTGCTGTAGAAAAACCTTGCTACCCATCCCTTCCTTGTCCTGCTTTTCCAACTGATGTAAACAAAGCAGGAGCAAAAACGGGTGGTCCCATTTTCCAAGCGCCAAGCACCCACTGGCTCCCATTGTTGTGAGGTAACAGAGAACCATCTGTCTGGAGGGACCTCAGGGATCATATAATGACAGATAATTGGCCACCTTATATCACCACCCAAGGAGGAACTGATCTTTTGGGGGAAAAAAAACCCAAAACAACAAAAAAGCCAACCATCAACAGCTGCATTTGTCCCACTCCTTTAGGAAAAAAAAAGTAAACTGGCCAGGAGTATAGAAGTGTTTTAAATCAAACTGCAGGGTGGCAAGACCTGAACACCTACTCTGAAAAGCATCGGGGGTGACAGCTCTGAAACCAGACACCAACTTGCATTTGAATAGTTTGGTCCCAAGGTGCATCTCTAGATGCTGCATTGCAAACTGATCCCAGCTCTGCTCCAAGCAGGCTGACCACGCTCTGTTTCTGAGGAGGAAGCCATGTAGCTGTGGTTAATGATAGGCTGAGTTCAAGGTGAAAGAGAAGATAATCTAACACAAGTTCGGAAATGCATTAATATGGCTACCTATTTGCCAGTGGCTTGTTAAGGTAAGCAGAAGCTTACACCTGCCAGTATATCTCAGTATATCTAGCCATAAGGTAGCATTAGGCATGGTGCAGGATCAAACTGAGAGTCTTGGATCCTGCCAAGCCTCTGAATCTTTTCCAGTGGGTTCTCCAAATGCCTCTATGCCATTGACTTAATCACTATATAATAAAAATTAAACTTCATCTGGATGACTTTGGTTGCTGTTCAGGACAGTAACTGGACAAAGCAGGGACGTTTTCTCTGCTGCAAGGTCCCAGGGAGCTGTAAGGAGCAAGGATGCCCTGTCCACAATTGCATCACCAGCCCATCTTCAGGGCAAGTTTTCCAACATGCAGCTGGGGGTGCACCCACAGTGCTTTTCCAAAGTATCTGAAGCAGCAGACAATCAGTCCCCTTTGCACCCAGCTTAGCCACACAGCGATGTTCTGTGGTTACAAGGTCCCTACACTTGCACCGGAACAACCCCAAGCTGCTTTCTCATCCCACAACCCTGGTCTTCTGTAACACAGAAGCTTTAGTGCTTGCTGCTCTTTCAGCACGGTTTAGAAATGGGATTTCTTAAGAGAGGACTGACAGGGAGCCTGTCACTGTAGATGGTAACGTAAACACTTCTTGGACACGTCCACCCACAGCAATGCTCCGTGTCTGCCCTCAGCACTGTGGGACAACACTTGGCCAAGCCACCTGGGCCACACTATCAGGCTGCACTGCCTGAAGAAGGCCAATACATAGTGCCCCAAGAGCTGGGACCCCCCATGCCTCACTCCAACCCACACATCCCGCCTTGCTGGAAGGAAGCCCGGAGTGTCAGCCCCGGCCTCCTGTGGGGCTGGGAGGCAGCCAATGTGCTCCGGGGGCCAAGCCCTAACAAGGCACTGCACACAGATCCTGCCAAGGGGCCAGGCTCGTCTCTGCTAATTGCTATCTTAGCTTCTGAACCAACACGAGGGAAACAGAGGGGGCCTTATTTCTCGTGGTGAATGCTAAACACTCTGCTGCGCGTCCCCATCTGCCACCGACAGCCACTGCTCATGGTAGAAAGAAATCCTGAGCAAGTTTCTAATTTACTTCTCCTGAACTTCATACTCTGGTAAGCCCATCAGACTCCAGAAGAGGTACACATACAGAGCACATATTCGCAAACACAGGCAGAGAGAGATGTCCAAGGACAGGGAGAGTGCTTTCAAGTACTCCCCTCTTCCACACCTGCAAGTTGTGTTCCATCTGGACAAGAGAGTAGCACTATCACAGCAGAAATGTAAGGCCTTTCCTAAAGTGAGATGTCAGCAGCCCTCCTCTGGATGGGCTGCTGCTGCCACTGCTGTAGTACAAGTCAGGGGGATTCTTCCCTTCATGCATGAATATTGCCTAAGTCTCTGTCTGACTGAAAAAAAAATTCATATATGACATCAAAGCAGTGTTCTGTTGCCATTATTTTAAGTACCACCATGCACATGACTGCTAAGGTCTCTATTTTGTGAGGTAAACCATGACCAATCCGCCCCTCTCTGCCAAAATTGCAAAGCCTTTCCCTTTCCTGAGAGAGCTATTTCAGGTACAAGAGCTTAGGGGAGCTTGAGCTCTTTAAGGGAAACTCCTCCCTTATTCCCATCCACCACCACAGCATCATGTCTTGCTGCAGCTACTGGCATATCCTGTCCAACCCCATCCCCCAATATGACTGCATTACAAACAAGGCTAGAAAGACAACAACAAAATTTAAGGACTGCACTGAAGATGCGCAGGGAAAAAATGTACCCATCACCAAACAAACAAAGAAAGGACACACATTTTCAGGTAACACAAATTTCTACTTTGCATTGAAAGTGGCTTCTTTCAACAAATGAAAAAAAAAAGGAAGAAAAAAAGAAAGAAATGGATAGAGAAAAAGCTAAAATAGATAGGGGGTGACTGACTAGAAAACTGAGACTGGGCAGATATAACCTAACAGCATTTGGCAGCCTTTCTGATGACTAGACGTTGAAAGAATTAATGACTTAAATCAGGCATAGATATGATATTTCATAGGTAAATAACCATTCCATGTCAAACAAACTTGTCTACAGCATAACAAAAGGAAATTCTAGGAAGCAAAACACAAGTTAAAAGCATAGACAGACATTTTGTTTACAGGTACATTTTAAAAAAGAATGGTGTGAGTGTCTCTCTCTATACAGTATATATATATATATATAATATAGCTCGAGAAATTAGATATATTTGCTTGAACAGTCTCCTTACTCACAGAGGTTACTGTAGCTCCAGCAGTTACCCATTGGTCAAAGAAATAAAATGCACAGATCATCAGTTTATCTATAGCGATACCAGCTAATTCAATTGCTGCTGTTCTAGTCAACTGGAATCAAAATAGTTTCAAATTTCCTGGCAGCTGCTGCCCTGCACTGCACACAATGATGTAAATGGATGCTTTCTGAGTATTATGAAACTGATGGGGGAACTGCAGTCTCATTCAGTCTATCGCAGCTAAGGAGTCCACCTTGGCAGCTTGCAGGGGGGAAAAAAAATTTCCTCCAGCAAGGCTGCCTGACAGCATGCCAGGGATACGTCTGTGCTTAGCTGCCGTTTCTGTAACTGTGTCTGTAAGGGGAGAATCGGACAGAACGGCGATGCTGAGAGTCATGTGCTGGTCTCGGAATGCAGGATGCTTTATGGCATTTCGGCATTAGTGAGCTGGAAGCATTCACTAAGCAACCCAGTCATCCTGCATTTTATGTCTCTGCAGCTCCTTGCGCCAATCACAAGTAGCACGTGGGTGAGCTTGCATGCAGCATCATATCAGTTATGCTCTCCTCGTATTTCTTGCCATTATTTGTAAAAGGCAAATTAGGGCAAGTAAAAAACAATGTATGCATTAAGATGAAACAAATGTCTAGGTGACAGAGCTTAATGAACAAATCACAGGATTTATGGTATTATAGCACTACTGCAGCCTGCCAAAGAGGAGGGTTACGCGTATCTGTATCTCCTCCTGCCCTGCATCTTGTTACAACTTCTATGGTCACTAAAACTATTCCAACTGATAAAGCAGCCTTCTCCTGCTGAGATGGAGCAGCAGTCCCTGAAAAAGGGGAGGGATACTGCACAGCCTCTGGCAGCCTTGTGCAGCAGCCCTTTTTCCAAATGATGTCATTCTCCATGCTGCAATAGGTCCTGCCTGGCCATCGTAGGCAAAGCCAGGGGATTAACATAATGCAAACACGGGGGTTTTGTAACTGGACTGCAAACATCCACACCAGATTCAGCGCAGGATTTTCTGCAGCTTGCAGACACTCCAGGCTTTTGGACAGTTTGCTTGCTCCAAAAAGAAGAAGTGGAGCTGGGTCTTCATCCCATCAAAAATTACAGCGGCATTATGTAAAAACAAGTTGGTGGAAATGGGGAAGCTGAGTGAAAGTGAGAGAGAAACAAAGGGAAGAGGCTAGGGAGAGTTGCCTCGAAATAAATCCTGGTGAAATGCCTCTGTGCCTTAGCAAACATGTAAGGAAGGTAGAGGGGAACAGAAGTATGGCAGGGCCCTTGCAGAAAAATTGACTGTCTTGGCTGAGATCCCTCACACCAAAAAGAAACAACCAGAGGGACTCCCTGCTATGGTCACTGGGAGGTTTGGTACAGAGCCCAAAAGCATGCACAGGCTGCATGCTCTTTGCAGTCACCATGCTTGAACAGCCAGACAGTGGTGTGACAGCCAGTGGCTCAGGGTTACCCAGAAATTAAACTAATTTGTTCAGGGAAAAAAAATAATCTGCTGCAAGTATGCAGGGGCAGTGTGTTGCTCAGGAAATTATACTCCCACAGCTTGCTGCACACTGGAAGAGATTCTCAAAAAGGTACTGCTCACCACCAGTCTTGCGTAGTTCCCTAAATTCTGGGGGGTTTGGGCTACCAGAGGCTGTGCTAGATGAAACTTCAGTCTGCCACAGGACAACCATGCCCATGGTAAATGTCACAAATCTCTCTGCTAGCCAAATCTCAGTGCTGGAGGTAGTGATGTGATGATGCCAAGTTGTCACTGGTTTGGAAAACAGAGTGAGAAAAGCCACTAGGATAAGAATGTAAATCCTGTGCATTTAGAAAGCAATGACCATTTAGAAAACATGTAAATAGATGCCTCTTTGTGCCTCTTTGTGAGTTCGTGTGGATTTTTTTTTTACAACTGCACAAGTTCTAACCATATTCCTGATGGAAAGCTTTATGCAAGCAATGCTGTGACTTGGTTGCATATTTTTCCCCACAGATTTTAACTAATTCCCAGTGGTAAACAGGGTTTGGGACAGCTTGTGTAATCCCAACTGCACTGAATTAAGCGTCCTCCAAAGACCCCCACACTTTTCTCCTGGTTGCAAGGATGGCACCTTGCTGCAGTCACTCACAGGCCTACAGCAAGCTCAAAACAGGACAAAGTCCAAAACTAACATGCAGCACGTGCTGAGAGGATTTAGTGTGAGGGATTATCCACTACAAATTGCTGTACGGGCCACAGATGGTCAGTGAGATAGCTCAGTCCCAAGAGTCATTAGCCTGGAAAGCAAAATGGTAGAGTAGAACAGCTGCTAGCATGAGCAGGAACAGGAGGGAATACAAAGGGAGTATCTGGACTCCTTATCCTGACATAAAAGTGCAAGTGGGTCTTAGAATATTTAATGCACTTTTCTTCATTGAAGTCCCACACTCTGGATTGATATGGCTGTGAGAATCTCAGGTTTTGATTTAAGACTTATGTTTGGAAAAGTCTGAAACCCAAAATGTAAAAAACAGATCGAAAAAGAATCTGTAATTTTATTTTCTGCTGCTGTGATTTAGAAAGGAAGCAGGTAACAGGTGATTTTCTAAGTGCAGATACACACAGTAATTAGCAAGAATTACTTTAAAAGCTCCGTAAGAGCCTTCACCTGAAGAAGAAACTTCCGAAGCAGTGACAACTCACAGCTGCTTTGACGCTTTCAGCATCTACAAAGACTTTACAGCCTCTCTAAATTCACTTGTAATTAATGTTATATATTTTAAATACTGTATTTTTGAAGAATCCTCTCAAAACCCTTGGAAAGTTGCTTTGAGCAAACAAAAATGGCTTAAAAATACCTCACTTCTAAGCACAGATCTCAGAAACTCTGGATTTTTGTAGATCCAGAAACCAGATACACTTGCAGAAAAGGATGTCCTTTACTACATTTCAGGTTTGGGGCAAATTAACCAAGCTAAGAGTAGTCTTAAAGCACCCCAGGAGATGGATCTCAAGTCATGTGTGCAGCTAAAACAAAAATAGGACACAGAGGGACATATGCGTCTCCCAGGCTCCAAGTGTTTGTAGCTGAAGGTGCAGTTGGAAATTGCATAGAGACTTTTCAGTAGGCTCTTGCAGCAAATGAGACTCCCTTCCTCAGGAAGCTGGATAGAGTTAAATAAACAACACAGGGATCTAAGGCAGAAGGTACTTGTTAAAGCAGTGAACTGTGAACAGGAAAAATACATGCTGTACTCTGTGTTACACTTTTTCAGTCCAATACCAGGCCAGAACTGCATTTACCCACATAATTTTATTTAAATGCCTTCTCCATGTGCATATCAACAGCAACTTAACATGCATCATTTCCTTCAGAAAGCTTCAGAAATGAAGCAAGGCTACAGCACAATAGAAGGTTTGTGTTGGTGTGCTGCAGATCTCACCAGATGATGGGGCTGAGGCTCTCCATCAAGGAGAGGAGGCCATGGTGACAGGTAAAAATACAGCTGTGCCCCACTGTACCTGCCTATAACAAGCCAAACCAGCTGGCTGAGCCTCTCCTGTTGTGCCCACTGATCTGCATGCCCCATTTTCTGTCTGCCTGATGGAAGGGGATGGCCTGACAGCCTCCAGGAAAGTGTTGCTGAGTCCTGCCACCTTCAGCCAAATTCAGCCTGTGCCACGTGTACTCAGAGCATCTGATGTAGCCAGACACTGACAGACTGCCAGCATCACAAGGTCCCCAAATATTTGTGTGCTCACATCAGCATGGCTCTCAGCTTCAGCCAACAGAGCACAGACAGGGAGACATTTACTGTCTTAACTCTGGCATTTCCTAACTTCTGAGTGCTTAATTCTGCACCTTTAAAAAACAATAAACAAACAGCCCATGTTTTAATGATTATTTGTACTAAACCCTTGGCCTTCAAACAGTTCTGTTGTTTAGAAAGTTGAGGATGTGGTAATCTCCTCCCTACAGCTGCAGGTTATGATAACTTGAACTATCCAGCTTTTAAGTGGAGGTCACAAGACACACAATTTCCTCCTGTGGAGCAAGGGACTTAGCATAATGCCTTGTGCCCCCTTTAGTTTTCCTCTCCCCTGGACTGGAAACCCAGACATCCATCACACCACACCTGACAGCTCCAGAGCTTGCCTTAGTTTTCCCCAGCCCCAGGAAGCGGGACTCAGAATTTCAAGGGAGATAGCAAGACAGCTGCACCTCTCCACCTCTGCAGCCAAGATGCAGAGCACAATGGAACCTGTCCTCCTGCACCAGCATTTATTTTTCCATATGCACAATTCTCTTCTGACAGCACTGTAAGAGGTTGCTGCTCTTCAGAGCATCCAGAATGACCTAGTTTACTCGATGTTGGAGTGAAAGAGGAGCACTCAGCATGGCCAGTGAACATGCTGGTGCCAAAGAAGTAATCACTTCCTATAGTGCACAAACTCAACTGGAAAAGCACCTTCTAATACAATACCTCCGGAGACTTAAATTTAAAAAGTTAACCTTCTTTTTGCATCATTGCCAATCAGCAATACCAAACATCAGGGATATTTATGAGAAAACTATTGAGTACACACTATAATTTAAAAATTTCTGCAGGTCTTCTGTATATCAGAAAATGCAGTGGGACACTAGAAACAACAACAAGAAGAAGCTGATAAAGTCAAGTATGCACAACAGGATGATGAAATTTTAATTACGAGGGAGAGGGGTACCACAGCTCCAAGCCTTCTGTATTCCAGCCTTGTGTGTGCTCCTGGTAAATGCTGCAGGACATCTGATGTGCCAATCCTTCACTGTAATTAAGCAAAATTAATGTGAAAATCAGGCACTCCTCCAACCTTCAGAAAATGCAGTTTTGCACCTTTTAAGGAAAGCAGAGCTGCAGAAGAAGATACCAGACCAGGGAGCCCAGACTTTCAGGATTGCCTGGAGATGGAAAGAGCAAGAAGTGAAAATATGGCAAAGGGTGGTGCCTCAAAATGGAAAACAACAGGGTTGGAGCACTGGGCAAGACTACAGTCAGCAGTCTGGGCTATCATGAGAACAATGCAATGAGTGCCTGTGGTCTAAGGGCAGTTCCTGCAGCGAGAATCAGAAAGGTGCCACTTCCATGCAATGCAAGGAGGATGCAGCAGAGCTGACATGCGTGGCTTGAAATAACAGAGCAAACAAGCAAGGCAGAAGATTAAGGACAACCTAGTATGTGACTGACGCTCACTTTACACAAAGATACTGGGATAATTTTCTTAAAGCTGTTTAAATCAGCAGCATAGAACCCTCAAAAGGCCTTGTTTTTACAGAACAGCAGCCATCCTGTTTTTCCTTTGCTCTTGAAACAAGTTCTAGAAATTCTAAAGCAAAAGTAATCATTTCTGTGATTGCGGTTCAGGAATGGGTATGTTGTATGGGTCAAAGTATGTGTTTGATTTTCTTTCACATGTCAGATCTGGCATTGTTTGACCCCTCGCAAAGGTGATTCAGCACACATTGCCAGGAGAAAATAAGCCCTTTTCTTAGAATTGTCCTTTTGGCATTATTTTGAGGGGGGGTGGGGAGGGGGGTGCAGTTGTTACTCGGTTTTTGCTGGCTTGAACTTGCTAAGCACACAGATGAGCACAAGAACTGGCATGAGACAATCCGTGGCAGCATGTGTCTGGGACCATCTCTTTTGGCAGAAGCAAGATGTTAAATGAGCTCAGTTGCCTCATGACACCTCACTGAACACAAAACAGCAAGTGACAGGCTTTCCAAAAAGCTATTTGTTTCACCAGGAATTCAAAACCAAGCTTCTTCCAGCAGCTGTTGGGAAAGACCAGATTTGCATAGCAACACAAGCAGTATTTGTACAGGGCCTTTTTGTGAAGGATGAGATTAAACCTCTAGTACACAGGAGGGATAAAAGCTTTCTCCTCTCAGAAGCACCAGAGAAAAGACTGTTTATTAATCTTAAGAAGCTATTTTCTTCCTAACATGGTCTTGGATTTATTTTCTCATATAACAGGAATTATGGGGTATTTGGCCTTCGTGTTTATTTAAGGAATTATTTTGTAGTATCCCCCACTTTCTTCCCCAAGGAAGCACTTTTAAGACTAAGCCATGTGGCTGTGACTTTTTTTTCTTTTTGATATTTAAATGTATTAACGGCAAAGTCATAAAAATCAGGCCTGTAGTACAGCCAAGCCTGAAGAAAAGTCTGCTCAATAGAGATCACTGTTTCCACAGCAGTTTCCAGAGGAGGAATGTATGTTTCCACATACAACAAGCAGCCTTTTATGTCAGTGAGTCTGAGAAGAGGTCTTGTCCAACCCAGCTAAATTCAGTTTCTAAAAAACATTTTCTTTAGCTGGAAGGCAGAAGGCTGGGGTTTCGCCAAGGAAGGTGGCCAGGCTGTGCAGGGCCACGTGGATAAGTGTGGTGCATCCTCCCCACTCCCCCAGGGGGAGGGGTCTGCAGGGAGATGTGTGGTCTTGAATCCTTCCACAACAGGAGAGTCTTGGGGGCTTGGACCTTGGCTTTTGCTCCAAGTAATGCATCCAGGGCAGGAGGGTGGGCAATTGACAAGAGAGGAGAGGACCCAGACAAGAGGCATCATGCATTAAAGACGAGAGTACATTAGGGCATCAGTGATAATATTCCAGATAAAACCAGAGTGAAGACAGAAAAGGAGAGAAAATGTTTTACATGTGACAGTTTTATTAGCATTTGAATATCGTTGATGAAACACCTCTTCTAAAGCCATCTAACTTTTTATTTTCCCCTCTCTTATCTGAGAAAGACCAGCAGCTTCAACCTGGAAGGTAAAAATCAGCACAAGAGCTTATTAACAAAAGCTGCCATCTCCCACCTGGGTAAACAAAAGTGTTTGCCACAGTCACCCCCAATTATTTTTCCTTCTTTGTGAATTGGCTTGTCAGATGCAAGTGTTTTAGTACTCAGACAGGACATGTATATCCTCAGCAGCATCAGCAGGGCTACAGTAACATGGCTGTGGCCAAAAGGGAAAGGAAAACCCAGAAGGCAGTAGTAATTAAGCCATTCAGCAGCTTACGTGCTACATTTCATTTCTGAGGCCAGTCATGGCACGGGTCAGCTGCTTTAGGTTAGATAAATTAAAGTTCAGCCTAACTGCCTACAATGACAAGTTGTTTTCTTGATCAAGTTTAAACACCAACATTTCTCCTGGCCCTGGCCCTATCACTCATTTGCTTGAAATACTTCATACTTTGACCCCTAAAAAGCATGTCTTCTTTCTTTTAAAGGAAACTTCAGAAAGTAGATTTTTAGTGGTGTTTTCTCCCTTCCCATCTAACACAGAGAAGAACAGAAAGACTTTCAAGCATAGCTCTTCCCCCAAAAGCATATGTCGTAACATAATAGACATATATGAAATCCAAAAAAAACCATGATTTGGTGCACAAAAGCCCTGAGTTTGTATTTCTGTCCCCTCTGTCACCCTGTCCTCATTCACCACCTGTTAATAAGCAGTTAAAAACTGCTCGCTTGAAGAAAAAACTAGAAGGGGCAGAACCACTCTCATTTATCCATGGTGGTCAAACAACTTGGAAGAGAAGGAGGATGCATTTGTCTGTGACAGCATGAGGTCAGTCTGGGTAGGCACAATGTCACCCAGTTTTTGGGTGCAATTCACAAGCGTTGTATGTTAACCACTGTTCAATATTCACAAACCCTTCTGTTAGGGTCCCTTGAAATCAGGCCCATTTTGCTGTTAGCCCCTAATGGTAGTTTCTCAGTAGTAAAGGAACAGGAGGAGATCCAAAAACAAGGCAAGAAGCAGCACAGGAAAAATACAGAGAATTAGGCACATAAGTCAATATATCTGGCTTACTCTTTGCCACCCTTTATTTTAGAGCTCAGTACTTAGCTCACAATACCCGTCATATTTGATAATTGTTTTGGCTGGTAATAACAATAGATTCACTTGGATTTATTAGACACAGCATACTTTATTTAATACCAATCTCTGGATTTGTACCAATGCCTGCTGACAGTGCTCTCACACTGTCTTTCCAAGCAAGAAATTAGATCATCATGATTCTCGTAATAAACTGATACAAATTTTGTGGCAATTTGGAAGAGTTTTTAAAATTCCTAAATGTGGTCCTTTTGGTTTGGGTTTTTTTGAGGGTTTTTTCTCTTTTTGGAAATGTGGATTTTTTCCACTTTGCAATTAGGATTTCCTAAGTGGATGACCAAACTTTACAAAATCCAAGAAGAAACTCAAGTTCTGCTTTTTATTAACTTTTATTATTATTATAATTGCTATTGGTTTTTTTCCTTTTCTTAATGAAGTTGAGAAGTCTATGCAGTTTGTTTCTGAACAAAGTGCTGCCTTTTTCTGGCAAGAAGGGAGTCTTCTTTAATTAAGTGACATTCCAGAAGGTTTGCAATTAAAAAGGATCAAGGTACAAAGAGAACAGCCTGAGGAAACACTTTTTCAAAGAGGGCAGGGCTTGTTGATAATTTTGATGAGGCAAGAGGAATAACTACAATAACTACATTTATTTTCATCTAAGCTTGGGCTCTGAAAAGGTAGAAAATGTATTTACAAGAAGTATTTATTTACAAGAAGACAACAGGAACAAGACAGACCCTTCGGCATAACATTAGATATTGCACCTGGACTTCTGGAATTACTGACTACAGAGGGCAGAGCAGTTTGGGTACCACCTCAAGTATCTAAATTAAAATCTTACCTACCTCTACCTGTAGAAAGACCACAAAGTGCATTTCTGGAAGGACCTCCAGGCAGAAATGGACATGTTTCAGCATGTGCAACTGCAGAACTTGTGGCTGAACTCTACTGCAGGGAAGTGCAGGGACTCCCTCCACCAATGTGTCTCCAGCACGAGTCCCTGCTGTCACATCATGGTGGCCCACATGAGCCAGAAAGAACAGCAGAGGCATAAGACAAGGAACCACTGTCATTTTCTGGGGCCAAACCAGCAGAATCCTATAGCCCAGTACTTGCGAAGGGCAGCATAGCACAGTTGAGCCCTCATGGGGTCATTAAAGAAGCAGCTTCTGCAAAACTTTTCTGACTGGCTTAAGAAATTTATTTTTTTTTCCACACAGTAGTAATGAACAGCACTTACCCATTCCTGAAGGCTTCTCTTCTTCCAAGCCAAATAAAAATTCATATTTGGCCTTGGCAACATTCTGGGCATGAGCCGATACGTCATTATCCCGCACAAGTGCTTCTGCCTAGAGTCAAAATAAACAAAGCTTATCTACCTTTTAGTGAAAAAACAGCAGAAGGAATATGAAATCCCTTCAGGCACCACTTCTGAAGTATTCATTTCACTCTGTCACCACCAAGATCATCCAGAGTAGATGTGGGCCAACTCAGAGCACTTTTGAAGAGTTCACCACTCTGTCATTGAACTCAAGTATTTTAGTATTAAGAACAAAGATCTAAAAGAGATGTTCGAGCACCCAGCTACTGTTTACCTACTCTTTAGCCAGCTTACCCACTGAAAGGCCAGCAGCACTGGCCAACTATCTCAGTAATACCAATTAGGGTTAAAAATATCAAGGGAACAGTACCAGAAACAGCAAAATTGAGCATGTATGTCATAAAACTGGGACCCATGGGAAAACCAGAAATGGGGCAGGCTATTTGTTTGAAAAGAGAATGGGGCAGAGAAAGTGAGGAGCAAGGACTACAACAAGGATGATTAAAAAAGGGAAGGACACAAGCATGGAGTACTGTCTAAGGGTCCCTGTTTGGGCAGCCCATGCATGACCACCACTGTGTAGGTCAGGACAAGAGCCCAGCTTGGTTTTACAACCATACCACACCAGTCAAACCTGCTTATCTGCCCAGGAGGCAGGGAGAGGACACAGGGTGGTGAGCCCAGTGAGCAGGGCAACACCTGGAGTGGTGGACGGACAGATGGATTGAGCAACCCATTCTACCCAGGCCTGGTGCCACCAGCATCTTCCCACTGCTCCCTTCTTGTAAGAAACACTTTGACAGAGTAAAATCCAGTTTCTCAGAAGAGAGAAAAGCTACAGGACTAAGATCAAAATACTTTTCTGAACAGGTAGGGACAAAACAAATCTCTAAGATAAAGCACACACCAGCAATAAACTGTAGTACAAAAACTACCTAGAGTCAGCATTAAGTTTCTTCCCAGCTGGGCAAGACAGAGCCCGTAATTCTTCTGTTTGAAGCGACAGATAAAATAAATCACTAACTCTATAAATTCTTCAGTGAACTTTATATTCCTATGAGGCAGTCAATTGTTGTGGGATAGCAAGCCACAGCATGGTTTACATTGGTGAAAGCATTAGCTTACAAAAACACTCTTTAAAAAACAAAGTTAAATGAAACATTCTGCCCCCCAGGACAACAATAACTTTTACGCATTTCTATCAAATACCTCAGGATAAGCGTCAGATACAAACAGAAGTTCAAAGTACAAGGGACACATACTTCACAGGAACACACAGTCACGGCTCTTTAATCAGAGATGGATGGAATCACAAATCCATATATTCCTCCTAGACCATCTGTCCAACAATTACATTTTCTTCCAAGAGCATATTGATGAATAGCTATCTTGTGCCATGCTCTAGAATGGTTTTGCTCCAGGTTCTCCTGGCCTTTTATGCCCATTTCTTCTCCTACCTTTCTGCACTGTGCCAGTTCTGCAAGATTTATAGTCCATCACCACTCTGCCCTAAGTCAACGGCTGATCTTACACACGGGTCTTGGACTAATTTATTTACCATTCCCTAGTCCAACTACTCCACAGTAGGGCTTCCAGTATATAGATGCACATGCTACCAGCCTATCCAATCCTTTGGTAAAGATGTGATGGAACAGATAAAGGGCTTCCTAGCACAAAGATGACTATCACAAACATGACAAAATGAGCTTGAAAGAAATCGCCACGTCTGTCCTGCCTTTACAGGGTTGCATTCATTCACTGGCAGAGAGGTACCAAGGGCTAGAAAAAGAATAGCTGGAGCCAGAGTACACAGGAGAAGGGTCTTTGTCTGCAACAGCTTAGACAGAGTAGCTTACAAAGCCAGACAAAAATTCAGTCTACTCGGATGTGAAGCGATGGGATGGCTAACAACTAGCTGGTGCCAAATCCCAGGGACAGATAAATGAAACGAAAATAAAATTAACAGAACAGTCCAGTTCCTTAGTAGTAAGGAATTTCTGACCTGTACCCCTCTGGGACACTGCTCCTCCATCCCTCAGCCTTGGTCTTTGACATTTCACAGACATCTGCTGCACTGAGCATCCCTGCCAGCAAACACATGTTCCAAGGATCTCTATTTGCCTGTACCTTATTGTAAAGCAAAGAAGAAAACTCCAGCTCACAGCACCCTCTGCATCATCCAGTAACAGGCACAAGTATAGTGTCAAATGAATGGGGTTTCAGTGTATAGGGCATAATTTATTAAAGTTAGGTGCCTGCACAGAGGCTGCAAGATCTTAGTCTTTCAGTCTGAAAGGGGTAACCTGATTTTCAGAAGTGCTCAACACTGCTGATGAGAATTACAGATACTGGCTTGTGTATGGGAACAGCTGTATTTAACATCTATTTAGGTTGTCAGAGCACTAAAAGGATGTATAAAGAAAGTCCAGACCCAGGCTTAAGGGTAAGTTTACTATATTTCAACCAAAGAAATATTAAAAAAAGTATGCAAGAGCAGGAAAGAATGAGGATGCTTTGAAAACAGAGCTAGTTTTTAAGACTATTGCTTTACCAATGTCCAAATCAAGAGACATGTGCTCTCCTTTCCTTCTTTCGATCTACCACTCACCCAAGCCTTGCAGAAGTCAAGATGCCCTGAAACCAGGAGCCCAGAAATGGGCTGGACAAACATTCATGGTGCTTTCAAGTTGCATTAGCAAAGATTAAATACAGGCAAGATTGAAAGGGATATAAAACTCCTGCTTAAGCCTTCTCTCTCAGCTCAAGGGCAAAGAAGTCTGCATCCAGGTCAGCTCATTTCATAATTGCTTCCCCCAGAGGGCTTTAACCACCACTTTTGATGCATCTCATCTTTGTCATTGCTGGAGAGGGTGATGCTTAGAGCACCAATACCCTTAAATCAGCCCAGCTGTACATACATTTCTTATAAGTTTTATACATATTATTTTTCACTCCAGTGATGCTGTGGGCAGAGAGGCAAGCAAGTTCCTACCCATTTGTGCATCACTCTTGCAGTGCTTTCTGCCTGTTTGAACATGTTTGATCAAACCTACTTCTCTAGGTCATAGCTCTTGGTCAGGAGTTAGGGAGGCTGCATTTGCCTCTCCGTGAATTTTAGATAACATTTACGAGACTGCGTTAGTTTGCACTTGGCAGTCCTCAGCCCTCAGACCTCCTGCCAGCACACTGGACCAGTTTCCACTGACCTCACCCAAGGCATTGGCATGGGTCAACAGAGGTCCCCCACCTTGTTGGCCTTCTGTTTCATGCTTAGGGAGCAGAGAGATTCTTTAGGATAAGCCCATGGTGCTTGTGGTGGTTTCAGGCCGGCACAGGAATGAAGCTGCTGAATCAGTGTCTCAGCACTGAACTGAATAGCAGCAGGATGCTAAGACCACAGGGTTCCTACTACTCCAAAAAGCAGGAGCCACCAAGGACAGGTAAGTCAGCCCGGCAGAAGCACACACATTGCCTCTGCTCTGCTGTCTGGATGTGCAAATGGAGCAGCAGGTCAGTATCTGCAAGGAGAAACTGTTCCCACAACTCACCCTTGAGAAGTGTCTTTAGCCCCTGATGAGAGCCTTTCCTGAAACACAGTTTCTCTCTCTGGACAAATTTCATTTCAACTTATAAGCTCCCCTCAAACTGCCCTCCAAAAATCCCAGTCGTTTTTAGATAGGTAGAATGAGTCATAAAAAGCTGAAGAAAATGCTTCTCCTTTCTCCACAGAAGAAAAGCACCAAAGCATCCTGTTTTGACTTTCACTGAGGTTCTGGTTGGGACCTTCTCTTGGAACAAACTGGTTTTGTCTTGAGGTCTTTTTTTTCTTTTCATACTGTCTTGGGATGAACATTTCCTCCTAACTTGTCTGAAACCAAGACACATACCTACATGTCACAGAGCTTTAACTGAAGAATATCAAACTCTTGCTATCTCACCACAGTTTTCAGCTGAGCTGACAAGAGAGCTGGGCTCTGTCTCAGTGGAAGGGGATAACATTGTCTACGTGTGCTGACAAGGAGTAGGTCAGTCCGAGCACAAAGAAACAGTATAAACCCATGCCTCCTGAAGCACTTACACTTAAGATCATACATTTTCTTTGAAAATGTCTAATAAGGAGGAGGCATTCAAAGGAGCAGATAATTAAATGGCAAATTCCAGTCTGGAATTTTTCAGGCTCCCTGAGAGGACAGATGCTGTTAAGCCAGACTCACTCCTTCCACGATACCTGGGAAAAGAGTGCTTGAGAAAAAACAGAACAGGATGGGTGCTCAAGCATGAGTCTTCAGGGAGCAAGAGTCAGCCAAAATTCTGGACAGCAAGAGACCACTCATGCTAAGGGGAAACATCAGAAGGAAGGGACCTAAGGACCATAACAGTTAGCTGGGACAGAGAGGTGCACACATCCTCCAGCATGTCTCCACAGCTAAGCCACACCATGAGGAAGCCTCAGTTTTATGTGCTTTCGCATGTGCACAGCTCTGTTTCCCTGAACTCCCTCTCAGCCATACCACCACTGGATGTCAGCTCCCTGACAGCAGGCAACAATCCCTGCACTGGCAGTGCCTTTTGGAGGTTTCACTGAGGCTACTACTGAATGCAGCAGTATTGCAAGAAAGCAGAAAAAAGCCTTGAAGAATGCCTGTAAATCACAGTCTACTATGGAAAACTTCACGGCCACACCTGGACCATCTCTAATCCCAGGTTGTGCTTGTTCCGTTCTCATTGCTCCACAAATATCTCTAGCAGCAAAAAATCCAATTCCCTATCAGCAACCTATCAAATACCCTGCTACAAGTAAGCGTATGCTCCCAGCAGGAATGATGAACAGCAGGTTCCCACAGATTTTAAAACCTTCTCAAGCAAGTTGCATTGTCACGGACAAGTCTTCACAGAATCCTGCATTGAGAGCTCTGCCTCTGCTGTCACATCATCCCTGCATGGCCAAAAGCTTAGCAAGCTTCACTGCTTTTGACAGGTCGTACCAATTGTTCTGAAAAGACTATGCCTGTTGAGCTTTTTTTAATTCACTTTCCTGAGTAACAGGATTAAATGCAGAAAGCTGGCATTAACATAAACTTGCTAACTGGTGAAACCTAGTGCACCGACATCACAGGAAGAGCGTGGGTGCTCATAGTGAGACCACTAGCAAGGGTTGTAGTGCTTAATTCCATGTGACCTCGTACACCATACTTGTGTTTTCCTCATACCTCCCCACATTAATACACATGTTTGCAATTCCTGAATTAAAGCATTAGTAAAATAGATTAAAATTCAAAAGAACAGGAGCTTTTTATGGTTTAATCTTGGCTGGAGCTACTAAAACTTAATGCTAGCCAAGGTTTTGAAAGAGAAGAAATCTCAGCCTGAGTTTTAAACTAATTCCTCACTATCAGGAGTTGCACAGAGATGTACAGAAAGCCAGAAGGTGGGGAGGAAAGAACAGGCTTTTGTGAGAGCACTGCCTATAGCTGTTTTCCAGTAGAGAAGTTGGGATTTTAGAGAGGATCATGTAAGACTTTTCAGCTACGAGGCAACTGAGAGATGCGGCAGAGGTGTTGCAATGATAAGGGGTCTGAAAAAAGCAAAGAACAATCAGTAATTCAGCACCTTTTTTTTTTTAATGCAACAGCCAGAGAAGACAACAAAAGAAGGTATTGGGAGTCAGAACAACACCAAAAAAGGACATGGTTCCTCGTACAGTTTGTAGTCAAAACCACCAACCTCCTTGCAAAGCAATGTCACAGAAACCAAAATACTGATATACTTGACGAGGAGGGTGAACAAGCTCAAGGGATACAAATCCCTAACAATATAGAAATCACATCCTTCTCGTGAATCTCTAAGCTGAACTCTTCCTGGGCACCCGCTGACCTCCATGACGACATACATGCTCCTGGGCTAAGCAGCCTTGAATCCAAACCAGTGCAGTGAGTCACTATCACCTGCCCACCAGGCTTTGGCATGGCTGTGCAGGAGACAGACCTCAGGCTTGGTACCATCCATCCAGCTCCTCTTGAGTCATCACCACAACACACTCCACAGCTTACCCCAGGGATCACCGAAAGACACCAGGGCACTGCAGGCTTCCTATGCCATTATTCCCAGCACTACAGGATTTGTTTACTATGACCAGCCTGACAGGAAGCAGTCAGGCTGGAGAGAGCAAAACTGAAAGGGTGCCGATACTGTCAAAGCTGCTCTCCCTGCGCAAAGGCAAACTTCACAGAAGTTCAGTGTCTTAAGAGAGGCTCAGTTCAGAAATGAAGCAAAAGACTTGCTGCTTAGAAAAAGAAACTGGGAACAGTGACAAAAAAACCTCAAATTAATGCCTTAGCAGCAGTATCAAGCAGGTAAAATTTGTTTCTAGTCTGGTCGCCTTGTTTTAGACCTGCACTTGAGATTTTCTCCCCTTAAAGAAATGTTTGCTTTGTTGTTTGGTTGAAGTTGTTAAGAAGTCAGCTGTTACACAGAATTAAATGCTTTTTATTATGCAAAGGCTGATGCTGTCTGAGCTGTAAATGCATGGTTGTGGACAGCATATTAATTCAAAGTCTCTATGATTACACTTTACCATTAAAGGTCACTCAGCATTTTGTATTTGCCAAGTCAGTGATTTTTGATGCATGCTGTATGGACCTCTGGATATCTATGCATTATTTCTAAGGTATGTACAAGAATCAAAACAAGCCCTCTGAGAAACAGGCTTCAGCTCACTGTCTGAACCACCTTGTTCTTAGACATAACACACAGAGATAATGAAAAACACCCTAAACTTTTATAAAGCCACAGTGCAAGTATTTTTTCCCAAGTTATGTCAAAAAGCATAGGGGTGAGGATATGATTTAAGAAAAACTGTGCAAAGACAGTATATTTTATCCAGAGAATTCAATGATGCCTGTAGTAGACATACTGCATTTACTGTTTTTGTTCAATCTGTTCCAGTATATTTAGCAAACTGACAGACTGCTTTTCTTCAGCAGGTAGTGTGCTTCCATCGTCTTTAGGCATTTCAGATGGCAGAACAACGTTTAGACAGGCTACAGGTCTGCTCCACATGGATTTCTACTCCATGGAAGCTAAAATTTGAATATACCTAAACAGAAGTTAGTTCTGTATCTTTAACCAGCTAAATTCTTCCCAGAACCCTAGCTAACATCTGCTGTCACTTGAAAATTTACAGACAGCATCCTTTGCCATGTGCTGTACATTCTTTATGTCCAGCTAAACATACACTGCTTTTGTGGATGAAAGGACAGGGTATTGGGGAGCTTATCTTCATTCTTCAAATCAATATTATAAGCATAGTTTAAGATAGTGTCCCCAATTTAAAAAAAAACCCACACCAAAAAAACAAAGCAACAAACAAAAAAAAACACCCCATACCCAACCATCAGATCACTCCACATTGGAAGAATTTACATTTGCAAAAGTGAAAAAACCTATATTTTCTCTATGGCAAGTGCAAACTGTAGAATTACAGCAACAGAGTACGCAAAAAGGGGTATGTACCTCCTGCAAACTTAGACATAGCTTATTGATTCTGCATGATTATTTCATATCACACATTTAAATTAATTTTACAGCTTTCACCTCAGCAATCTTTTCTGAGCCTTACCTAGATTTAACAGAAGTTTTTTGGAACAGAAATTTGATTGAAGTTTGATCTGAGCCATCTTATCTCTGGCACAATTGAGGCAGAAGCAAGAAAACACATCAACAAATTTCTCCTGACAGGCAGGCACTGGGGGACTCAAAACATTGTTGTAAGACTATTTGCTTGTTAAGAAAGTGCACCTTAAGGACTGCGGCATTGTCAGGCAGCTATGGCCCCACAATTAGTCCAGAGCCAACAGGCAGCTTCAGCTGCGGCAGGAAGGCAGAAGACATCAGAGATGTTACATCCCCCACAAGCAGCACAATACAGGCCAGCTGGTGCTCATGTCCCACTGGTGAGGAAGTTAATACCTCTTCTTTCTTCCTCATTAAGTCACAGCAAGTCCACAGACAAGACAGCTGACAATAACCAGAACTTGCTGGTACTAGAATTTGTTTCCTCTTGAGAACAGGGCTTCCCTGGCAAGCATTCTTCTGTTAGCACTGACATGCAGACATATCCCAGGCCTAAGTACATCTTGCCATCACACTTGGCATTCATTCAGCCTGGGAGATAGAGTTATTACTCACACGACACTTCCCATTTGAAAACTGTTGTAAAAAAATAATGAGTACACTTTAAGCCACCTCTTCCACTGTGCCATTTCACGCCAAAAAGAGAAAGCAAGCCCCAGTCATTGCTTCTGCAAAAAGCAAGGCTTGTATTTATGTAATCTGTGCCATTTAGGTTGTTTTCTTAAAACTACTTCCAAACTACTGCAACACAGTTTCAAGACAAGGGCCTGTTTTCAGTCCTAGAATCATAAAATACACTGAGTTGGAAGGGACCCATCATGACCATCAAGTCCAACCCCTGGTCCTGGGCAAGACAGTCCTTTCACCAGGCAGCAAAAAGTTGCTGTGGCTATGACATGATGTTCTTGGCAAGCGTGGCAGTGACCAGTGTGTTTCTGCCCTTGCAGGCCATCCTCAGAAGCCAGCTCCAGCCTGGTTTCCTTTGGCTTAGCCCAGCAGTTGCAACACTGAAAATCTTTTCGTCCAGTTAGCAAAGGAAGCCACAGCAAACGCACATGCTTCCCACAGCCATCACTGGTGGCTGAGGTACTCAGTGGAGGTGGAAATGCAGTGCTCACACTCTGATGGACAGCTTGATCCCTGATGACAGCCTGATCCAGTGCCCAAACAGGTTTTTTTACTTACAGCATCCAGGAAGTACAGTCAATTCAGGAGCCATTCAAGCTTCAAGGGCTAGATAATAACCAAGCTGCTCTGACTCCTGATTCAACCCTGTAGCAACCAAGCCAGAACCCAGAGGGCTAGCTCTCACCCCACCCTGCTTTTAAGCAGCATCCACAACCTGCCTTGCTCATCTCTTTAATGCAGAGAATAAATGCTTGGATGCATTAGCATCACAGGAGCCTGTGGTCTCAAACAGAAGCTGGCAAAACAGCAAGAAACATTTCAGAGCAAGGAGGAGCTGCACTCAGAGAAAGTATCTGGAAACATACTGCAGAAGTATACTTCAAACACTGCCATTCCTGAGAGTAATGGAACACTTACATCCCAAATTAAAGTGTCAGGCAGACACTTCGAGATAGTCTCAAACAGCTTCTTCATCTAACAGAAGAAAATTATTTCTAACACACACGCACCCCCAACCCCAATTTCACATCACTACAAACAGGAAAATAAGGTCTGGAAATAGTCTCTGTGATCATGGGGTTTGGAGGGCATCAATCTGTTCAGAAAGATATTCAAGAAGTTTAGGACACAAATTGCACAAGACCTAAATTTGTTTATATCTGCAGACCCACTTTGCTTTATGGTGACTGTCCAGAGAAGCTCCCTAGCACACATCCCTTTCTCAGCCAAACTTCCAGAGGGAAGAAGCCACACAATTTTACAACCCACCAGGATGCAATGAACCACCTAGGTCACAGAGCAGGTCTGGGTGGGTCAGGCAGATCAAGAAATCCCTGCTCCACCAGAAGCCAGCTCTCCATCAGGGACCATTTGCAAGGAAATGTCCCTTCAAGGATGGTGGGTGGCATATGTCCCCGCTGAGCCCAGGAACATTCTCCCACCTTTGCTGGGTGAGCTCAGCAAGACTCACACCAAAAAACTCAAACAGCTGCTGCACCCTGGAGATCCTCAGCACTCTCAAGGCAGAGCTGACCTGGAGCAGGATACTCTGACAGCCTCAATCTTTGAGTTTTGGCAGCAGTTTGTCCAGCCTCAGCTGAAGAACAGCAGCTTGGCAGATGGCTCCCCAGTACTCTGGGGACCCACCCACATAATCTTACTCTGCAGACACTACCCCCTCCCTCCCTTTCTTGGGCTCTCTTCATTAGGCCACTACATTGTGCTATCTCTGAATTACCTTTAAATCAGCACCCAGCAGTACCCTAGCCTCTCGCTCTCTCTCAAGACTCTTGCAAGCAAACAGAGGTTCTCCAAAGAGGTAAACACATGCCTGAGAAAAATCACTCCAGCCCTCAGGTCTCTCAGTCTGTCTCCCCATGAAGCAGGGATGGTTTCAAGCAATCAGCTACTGTGCATGTACAAAGACAATTTATCAGCCACAGCCCAAGCACCCTTACTTTAACACTGGTGGCCTTGTGTGGTGTACAACTTGTGCTGCCTAAACACTGAATCTTCCAGCACTTGTCTCAGAACACATGCATGGAGACAAGCGCCTGCAGAGATGCTCCATGGCACTCCCACAGAGAGCCTGCCTCTTCAGCCCACAGGGATCAAACCCCAAACCATCTCTTATATCAAAGCTGCAAAATCAATTGCCAGACTTCCCTGGTGTGATGGGCAAGAACAGAAAGAACTGTATTGGTGTGGAGGCAGGGAGGGGAAATACTCTGAACAACATCTATGTCTTTCAGCTAAGCACCTTGACAACAGTAAAGGAGGATTTGCTGAAAAAAAAAAAAGCTGCTAGCACATTCATTAAGATCTTCACTGCTCTTTTCCTTCTCACTTTGATGGCACAGGGATCAAAAATTGAAAATTGGAAATAGTAAATCAAACAATCCACTTAAGCACAATTAGCAAAAGAGAACCACTTTCATACAGGTCGGTTGTGCAAGAATTTTCTGTGTGGACCAAGAAGTCATAGATTTTTTGTTTCAAAACTTGTCTCAAGTTTTGAAAACAGCAGCATGTAAGTTTCTTGGATTTTTTTTAATATCCCCACTACCACAAAGGATGTTCTTACACTCCCCAGTGAACCAAGGCTCTAATTGAATGTGACCATTTGCACACGGTCTCCTACATGGCTAATCTCACCTCTCTCCTATCAAAAGCATGCCCCAAAACCAACTCTGTCTGTGTAAACGAACAGAGCTAGGACAGATTCACTGAGAGCATTCCATATGCTGAAAAACATCAACTAAGGATATGACTGATGAAAAAGCATTTGGAGTAGAAAGAGGCTTCTTTCCACTAGCTAAACCAGAAAGGCTTGGATCACTCTCAGCAGTCTATTACAATTGCTTCAAACACTGGGTGTGCAACCTCCAGTTCCATAACAAATGCTGCATTTGACTTTCTGTGTTAATGGTCCTGTGCACACACAGAATTAAAGTGTGACTGAAGCTACAAAACTAATAGTACTTGCAGTTGCCTGCTACACACCCAAATCACTTCAATAACATATACATGTGGTTTTGCCTGACAGTATACTAACTGGACCCTGCGGGAGCCACGTAACTGATGTTCATAGCACGGAAATACCTATATGAGAGTTAGCAACTTCAGTGGGTTTGTGTGAAGTTCAAACACATTACAACTGTATGCTTATGTTCCCACTGAGAAGTGTAGCTCCAGTTCCCGGGAGCAAGGATAGCACCTCAATTCCACAAAAGCATGCTTGCATAGTTTCATATTCTACAGTTTTACACTTTCGGTGAAATCATCTCAACCCCACTCTTGCCCTGAAAGTGCAATGCTAGTACTCAGCCGAACGCTGACTTTTTGGACAACGTCTTGTTTAATTCAAGACTTTGGCTAGACTGAGAGAGCTTGACAGTGCAGCAACAGTGCTGATGTGTTACACAGACAAGTTACTTGGAGACACACTGCAAAACGAACTGCACGATAGGCAGGCTCGGGGTCCCAAACCCTGAGTGTCGCTTCCCCGCTGCAGCTGGTATCTCTCGGCATCTAGCAGTTACGAGCACAGAAGTGGGCTCCGAGCTTTTTCCCTTAGGTAACTGTGAAAATGTTTGGGTTTTGGTTTTTTGTTTTTTTTTTTTTTAAGG